>VXBO01010638.1:36481-140276 GCA_013400135.1 Rhinoptilus africanus | reverse complement strand
CCCCTGCCCTGTCCTCCCCCCCCCAAACCCTGCCCCATCCCCCTCGGGTCTGATGCTGAATGGAAGCAACTGCTTTATTTAGAATATGATGGGGAAGAAAATGCATCTTAGGGTTAACACCCTCCTGGTGTTTATCCATAAATATGAAATAGTCCAAGAGCACCAGATCCATATGGAGCACCGTGATTGGCTGCTGCTGATGTCATACTGATGTCACTCTACCCAGTAAAGGAAGATATCAGCTTTCCTTATTTGTCTGTCTAAATTCCATTTCGTTGCAGCACATTTTTAGGGCATTATTGCACTTCTTATATGATGGAGGACATCTAGGCCTTTTCTTGAGTCTGGCAATATTTTGCCTCACCGTATGTCCACCTCTGCCCTCCCTCTTTGCTTTTTTCTTTTTACATATGTACATCTACAATTGACTTTTCTCTGAATTAAATGCTAATGAAATAGGTGGGAGATTCAAGCTAGCTTTTGAGTCTCGTATGGTATGATGGCAAGTTTAGGGAACAGGAGTGTATTTGGGAGATGGATAGATGTGGATGAGCGGGGGAGAAATAAAAGGTAGCTTTGTGGAAACAATCATGTTTCCATTCACCCGTTCCTCTCAAATCTATTGCAATGTATGAGTATTACTGTGTTTTTCTACCCAGTGCTGGTGTATTGGAGATTATCAATGCATTTTAAGGTTATTTTGTTAACATACCAATATTCCATCACATGCATGTCAAATCGGTCAATATTTTTAATACTCTTAAGTGGAAATAGAAATTCAAAGAAGTGATAGTCTGCTCTTAATAAAGGACAGGGGAAAGGCACAAAAAAGAAAACCTCTTGAAGTTTTGGATTATTTGGACTTTCTCCCATTCTAAGACTCTCACTCTAATCTATCAATAACATTGGGGTTTTTTCTGAAACTTGGGAACTCTATTTCCAAACAAAGCCTTTAAGTATAATGAATTTGCTTGTATAAACAGAAACATATTGAAAAATGGTTATTGCAATACCTTTCTTCCATCTATTTTTAATAAAAACCCTCTTTCTGTAATCCATCTCCCTTGGCTGACCAGAAGTGACTCTTAAACTGATGCATGTAGTCCCTTGCATACGTGTAGGAGCTGTCTTTGCAAGGGACTAAAAAAGTCATTGCTATATCAACCCACGTGACTGCTTGGGAATACTTTGAATGCTGTAATGTTTTGGATTCTTTTTAGGATTAGCAAAGTTTGAAGCAAGCAGCTTGACTGACACCTTAGAGAAATTCTTCGTGATAGATCCCCTCTGCCCAATACTTCTGAATTTCAAATGGCCAATGACCATAAATTTGCCAATTAAAAAAAAGAGTTGAAAAAGTAATTACAAAATGTGGTGGGCTCTTAGAGGGTATTTCTGAGTTCCAGGCTAGATCCGCGTCTCCGGCAGGCTGTAATCATGGGTGAGCTGCAACCAGCGCTGACCCAAGCATAGATGAGCATTTCATGCACAGATTTTTGCAGGCGGTGCCTTGGAAAAGCGTAGCAACCTAAATCAATATTATTGCTTATTCTGCCCAGGCAGGCAGGCACTGCTCTGCTGTTCCTTCTGCGGCTTTTTCTTCCTCCTCCTCCTTCTGCTGTTTGATCCGATGAAAGCTGTTTCAGACTGAGCAGGGGAGGCTATCGCTCACCATCAGGGTACTTAATCCCACACAGGTGCAGTTTGAGCAACTACAAGTGGGCCCCAAGGTCATGCCGGCTGCGAAGCCGGGCAGAACTGGGCTCTTGCAGATGGCCCGGGTGGGAGGCGCGATGGTCAATAACGTTTCACATCTGGAGCTTCCATGCTCCTCTGTGACATTTCCTTCTCCTCCTCCTCCTCTCTCCCCCCGTCCCTTTGTAGCCTTTCAGCAAGGCTTTCCTACAGCGCTGCGGCAGCTCTGGGGAGCTGCTGAGGTGAATATTGCTTTGCAAGCAAGCAGTTAAGTGAAGGTTGTTTATACTTTTTATGTAAAAATGTAGGCAACTGAAAGGAAACTGCAGACAAGTAGACATCTTTTCTTTCATTGATGTTGGTGGTCTAACCTTCGAGCCAGTTCTTTTATTTACTTCCTCTCTCTACCCTGTGATTTTTAAGCTTACTTGGGGGAAAATAAAAACCAAACCAACCAAAAAAAGAGGAAAAAAAGCAGGATGTTGCCACTGGCTGCATCTCTGCTCTGAATCCAGCCCTTCCCCTTCTGAAGGTTTGCGTTTGCCAGACTCCTCCACCTCATTCCAGTCCTAGTGATCCACTCTTGTCCCATCCTTGTGTTAAAAGGGTCACGTTTTTTTCCCTGGGAGGTCCTTTCCATATGGTGCTGTTACGGTTCTGGGAACTGTTTAAACTGCCATGTCTCCTTTACCCTCCTCCACTGAAAAACATACCAGAGACAGTTTTCACAGGGGTATCTTGGGAGAAAAGACCTGAGAGAGAATTTAGGAAGCGTTGGCCAGGGAAGCAAATGAGCTGTGATTAAAGTGAATTTGGGCACTGAATAAAGGATTCTTAAAGCCCTTTAAGTTTTAACTTAATGCAAGTCTCCAAGAAAATTGGAAAGGGTTTTGTTGGAGGATTTTTAACCTCAGAGTCACTGCTGCTAAGAACTGCTGTTTCCCTTGTGGCTTCAGGCTGGAGCATGGATTTCCACAATTATACTGTGAACAGGAGCACAAGCCTATATTTAGGATACAGCACTTTGTGGTAAAAAGCTACATATGGCATATGAGCACCCACTTATGAGCTAAAAATACACATTGCAGCCCAGTTTGTCTTTGAATGAAGTCATGCTTAGGACTACAGTGCTTAAGCATAGCTTGATTTCCTACCTCCCTTTCCTCCCCTTCCTATTATTATTATTTTTACATTTTAAAAAACTTAATTCAGTGAAAAATTGCCTACTCAGATTTTCAGCATGAGGCTGTCTCTACACTAGGCCATGTGCAACCTGTACATCTATCTGGGAAGGTTTTATGTGCATTTCTTTATGGCAGGGTGGTTTTTGTTTATTTTCAGGCCAAAGCTGCCCCTTTATTCTCTGCAATCTCCCAGCTTGTTGTATGGTAAAAAAAGAAGGCAAGGGGACTCCAAAGCACTGTAGTATAGTGCTGTCCTTAAGCAATTGTGTTACTGGGGCTGGAGGAGGGTAACGCTTGCTGTGCTTGCCAGTTTTCATTTAGTTTTGAAATGTTCCTCAGCTGGTGACAAAATTAAAAGGAATTTTTCGTATGTTTATTTTTAAAGAGGAAGGGATATTGCTAGTGGGTTGGGATATCGTGCAAAATTTAATGGAAGCTCTTAAATTAGCCCCTCAGCAAGGGGCTTTCTGTGCCTCTGCCACCCCTCCACGTGCTGGCATTGGCACAGTTTGGGGGGCAGGAGATGGTGAGATCTTCCATGAGGGCAGGTAAGGTGTAGGAAAGACTAAGTCATAACCTCTCTGGTTACTGTGAAGTATTGTACATGATGTCTTGAAGGCACGATGTGAACACGTATTGCATACATTTAATCTTTAATATATCATTGGATACTGTTACCTTATTCTGGCAGCTCCTGTACTTCAGAGATTTATTTTTTTTTCCCTTCAAGAATGCAGAAAGCAATCCTTTATACACAGAACACTTAGAGGATATTAAATGAGCTATCTTCTTTCTTGCTTGCTTCAAAGCATCCTTGTTTAGATTCAGAGGAGGAATAATGGAATCTTAATTCCTTCAATTTGAAAATGTTAGGATTAAAAAAGAAGATATGCTGTTTGTTGATATTCTTCATTCTTTCAGAGCTGCCGCCAGCAGCATCTCTCCAACTTGATCCTCTTCAAGAGAAAACTGTAAGTGAAATATCTGCAGGCTTTCCAAAATGAAGCTAGATTAAAGGAAGAAGGTGTGCAGGTCCTCTCCATCTTTTTTTTTTTTTATCCGTAAAGTATAACATTCTGCCTGTTCTTTGAAACACTTATTCAAGTGATAAGGACATAATGTTACAGCTCCTCAGTGCTTATTTAAACACATTCAGCAACAAATTTTGTAAACTGGACTTCTGCTCTGTCAGTCTTTATTATCTCATGCATTTTGGTAAGACTAGAGATGCTTTTTTAACTTTGCTCTTCAAAAAGAGGTTTTCATTAACAGTATCACATGTTGATGATGCTGATAGATTCCTCCCCGCTGCCAAAGCTTTTTACTGGAGAGACAGGGGAAAAAAAATCTACCAAAACATCATGGCAATATTGGGCCGGGGCCATACTCAAAATTGACTATATGGATTTTTTTTTGAGATTAGAACCTAAGTTCCAAGCACACTTGGGGTGTGGATTATGGATGGCATAGGCCAGGTGCGTTTGTTCTACTTTTTGCAAGGATGGGGGCTCAAACCCACATGGGGGGGTTGGTTGCATGCAGCCTTCAGACCTGGATGTTGAGACAGCAACTCCTGGCTTTCTTCTGGAGACCAAAAGTGAAGTGAGGTTCTCGCTCTGCATACGCATTTGAAATAGCTTGTGTGCCATATTTTGGGAATTCCTTGGTTAGAAGGAAGCAGAGAGGAAATAATATTTAGACTTTGAATTTAATTTTTCAAGGTACCTCTGTTGCTTTTTCCCTGCATTTCAATATGTTGCAACTTTCCAAAAGTTTTCCCTGTATGTCTTCCTGCTTTTGAGACCAGCTTTAAGTATCCATTCTGAGGCTCTGGGGATCTCTTGGCATGGCTGTTTCCAGCTCATCATTTACTGCAGTGCCAAGTTGTCCTCAGGTACCCATTTTGTTTGCTTGAAATTGCACTTTGTTCATTTATTTTCTGGATTCATATTCAGAGTGAGAGGAAGATTCCCTGCTCTAGTCAACTTTGGGCAGCTGGTCATCTTATTTAAAGTGCTTCCATATTTCTGGAAGAGATGCCATTTTGCAGACTGTAAATTGTGGATGCATAACACCAGAGTACCTGTTTTAGAGAAGTGTTAATCACCATGTAGAAAAATAAAACTATTCTAGTTATGAACTTCAGGTTGCAACTTAAGAAAGTTGCTAAGAACAAACATGGTATAGTCATTGAGAGTCAGTTTGCAGAATTATATGGTTTATGTTATATGAACACATTTGAACCTTCAGTGCTACCAAGGGGACTACTATGTCCTTCAAAGTTGAATTCAGATCTGAATTTTGGGAACTTCTTGGAGGTAATAAAAAACAATACAAAAATCAATGTTCAGCTTATTGGTGAACTGAATTGACAAAGGATTTTGAAATCCAGTGCCATCTGTTTTACTAGATCCTGTCTTAAAACAACATGAACAGACTGTGTCAGTCTTGAAGCACTGCTTGATATATTTTTAGTTGCCACAGAACAATCCATTCTTGAATTCTTCTATCTGTATTTCCAGGGAAATATGTTTTCATCCAAGACAAAGGAAAATGTATCTCATGGAATAAAACCATGCTGGGATGTGACAGATCTTTGAATCTTCATGCATAATGTTTTTGGGGATGTGATAGTGTATAAAACAAAAAATTAATTATGTAATGATTTTTCCTAACACCTGGAACTCATGCTGTTGCTGCTTCTGCTGCTGGTTAGCTGTTGTTCCCATAAATCACTCTCTAGGAAAAAAATTAAATCCAGTGAAATGATGGAAAAAAGAAGTCATGGTTAGGAAGGAGGAAAGCAACATCTAAATGTTTAACTACCACCCAACAAGTACAGGATCTTCAGGAATTTCCATTTTCCTTGGCTTACAGCTTGGAAAAGAAACCTGCCTAGTAGATATACGAAGTTGAAAAATAGTGATCTCAGTCTATGTTCTGGATACCTTAAACTCAACCCAAAACAACAACAAAAAAACAACCCAAAACCTAATAAATGAAATAAACCAGGAATGTCTCCCATCATCTGCTTTATGGTTTAATCTCAGACTTTAATGAAGGCCCCTTATACGCTCCAGGGACTTTCATTGATGCATGTAGATGAAGCCATTCAATGAGATCTGGGATCAGGATATTTTCTTTCCATTATATTTTATTCCTGCCAACTCTCATTTTGGCATTTGGTTTGCACATGTAAATTTACAGGTTGTGTGAAGCTACTGTTTGTGGCATCTTTTTTGAACAATGGTGGGGTATCAAAAAGAACAAATTAATTCCTAAACAGATGCCTCTTTCAGCCAGATTCATGAGATCTGAAGCAAGCAGCACCACTATTTTGTATATATTTTATTTTTTCCTAAGCCCAGAGACTGCAGAGTTTGTGAGCAGGAAGCTGTCAGCTTTTACACCCATAATAACCACAATTTATAAATTACTTTTTCATGCATTGCTATTTGATTTCTGAAAGAGGTGAAGAATCAATGTCTAAAAATGTAACAAAATGAAACTTTGACCAACACGTTTGATTTCTCTGATTAGGTTTTTCAGTAGGCATTAATTTGTTTACCAGGATAGTAGTGGTGCCTCTAACGCATTTTTGCGTCAATGCTGAATAGGTGAGTAGTTGTTCTTGTTTTCAAAGGAAAGTAAATGCAAACTGTGATAGCTTTTTAAGAGGTTCCTCTGTAGTCATCATTTCGGTGATATTTTCTGCAAGCAGATGCGTTATTTGACTTTGATCATCACCAAAGAATGCAAAGGATGATCCTTGATTTTACCATGTGCATTGTTGGTCCATTGCAGAGTACCACCATAAATGCATTCATTTATTTCAGTGAGTTAAGTGTAGTCTTTGCTTGTAGGTCGAAAGATAATGCTCACAAATGTCTTTTGTAGTAGAGCACGGGAGGTTTTAAAAATTTGTTATGCTTGAGAGTGAGGAGCGAATGTTATGATTGTTGCTCCCTGCTGCTGGAATAAACACCTGGATTTGTCAAAGCATTTGTTCTTATCAGCAGGAGATGTTTATCTATGAAAAAGTTCTCATCTTCTGTATTGTCCATGAATTATATATGTCTACCATGTATCTAAGAAACACCGTTCTTTTCCACTGCCTGAGATGAATGCCCTGTGCTTCACCCTTAGATTCCTGCGTAGGGATTATTGTGTGGTCACATGGGAGTCAAGTCAGAAAAAAGATAAGAATTTGCTGGTGTTTCTGTCTTTAGATGGCATTAAATTTGTAAACGTATGTTAAGCTGTGAAATTCTTAATGCTGGTATAAAAAAAAAGGCATTTGTCCTTCATCCTTCTAATCCATTTCCTACCAATGAATGCTATTCCATGAAGTTAGTTTTGTAGAAATATTGAGGTAAGGGAATCAGATTCCTTAGAGTAAAGCATAAGATACATCTTAAGATGATGTGAAACACAGTTAAACTATCTTAACATAATTGCCGTCTTCAAAAATCACGTATGAGGTGTGACTAGAAAAAAAATAAGCTGGTAAAATCTAATATATTACATTTCTATTTGCAGCCAGTGCAATTGTACATTAATTTCATTAATTATAAACTGACATCTTTAAATTTGTATGGGAAACCCGCTCATCCTAAATCCTATGGCTTTCCACTTTTCTTCCTCTTCTAGTAGAAGACCCTTGATGGTTACTTAGAATGTCTTGAAATTTGTATCAACCTTCCTGCCAGCTCTCCTCACTCTTCACATGTTGCCTTCATTAATCCAGATTGTCTTGGTGCGATGTTGCTGATGTGAAAGGGCTGCTCTGTGGTGGTGCTCAAGCTCTGTGCATTTCCTATCTTGAACATGCTGTGGAATGGCTGGGGTGGGACAGGACTTCTGGAGACCTTCTAATCCACCCTGCCTCAGAGCAGGGAAACTAGAGCAGTTTGCTCAGGGGTATGTCCAGTTACCCTCTGCATATATCTGAGAACGAAGACCGCACCATCTCTCTGGGAAACCTATTCACACGTTCAATCACCCTTATAGTAAAAAAAGGTTTTCTTCTTGTGTTTAAGTGGAATTCCATATCTTTCTGTTTGTGCTTATTACCTGTTGTTCTTTCAGTAGGCACCACTGAGAAGAGTCTGGCTTTGTGTTCTTCATACTCTCCCATCAGGTATTTGCACACATTCATAAGATCCTTCTGAGACATCTTTTCTCCAGGCTGAACAGTCCTAGCTCTCTTGATCTCTCCTCATATGACTGAAGTACCTGGGATTATTCCTGCCCAGGAGCATGACCTGGCATTTCCCTTTGAACTTCATGAGACTCCTTTCACCCCTTTCTTTAGCCTCTAAAATGATCTGTGGAAACCATGTTAGAATATGCCCCAGATCTCTCTTGGTCTGGATATTTTTGGATTTCCTTTTCATGCAAGCCAGGTTGTGTACAATAAGGTCAGGTAGGTCTAAGTTTTTGGAAGCTGATGTGGGCTTGGGGTTAGACTGACCAGAAAAACTGCAGTTGTGGTGTCAAGGCAGACTCTGAAACTCAAATTGTTCTAGATTCCTTACTTTGGAGATAAACTGGAATTATAGATTGTCCATCTGCACTCTTATTCTCTTTTTCTGGTGAATAGGTGCAGAGAGTCTAGGGGATGGTGCAAAAATAAAAATGCTTTAATACCTAGGGGCCATGGACCTCGCTTATTGTAGAATGAAAACCACGTGCTGTTGTGTAATGAATTAGCAATATGCTACTGTTTCTCCTGGAGCCTGAATTACCTCTTTGAAATGACACCAGCTTGATAAGTGGAGGCAGTGCATCATGGCAGATGGAAGTTTTTCCTGGGGAGTCTCTCTCTGAGGGGGCAAAGGACTTGGAACACCACACCACAATTATTGAGGTTCGCTGTGAGTGCTCTTTTCTTACCAAGAAGATACCAGAGTGCTTCCCATGTACCAGAATGGTTTTCCTGGAAGCCAAATAATCTGCTGTAAAATGGTTCATGAACGGCAACTGTTTTAAAAGCCTACACTGGGCTCAACCTGCAAAAAGACAACGTGGAGTACGTCAGCTATGTGCCACAGGTTTTGTTGTGAGAAGGTGTACTCCACTGAATTGGTTATTAAAGTGCACAGCATCAAGTGCTATCTACTCCTTACATAAGAGATTTTGTACATAGTTATTAGGCTTCATTACCTAGGTTTTAAGTAGATGTGTAGGGCATTTGGATCAGTTGTCACCGTCTAAGAACAACTCTCAAAATGAAGGCAAGCAATTTGTGCTTAATGTAGTAGAAAAAGGGGGAGCCAGTAGGAGGACTGGCAGGATGAAACAGGGGGAATGGGCTTGAGGCAGTAATCCAGAAAGATGATTTTTTGCATTTGCATTTTGAATGGATTTCAGGGGGCAAGATTGCTTCTGTCACGGCCAGAAGGAAGGAGATTATCTCGCATCTCAGCAACGGTAATGAGGGCCTGGATGAATGTTTTGGTTTTAGGAATAGAAAGGGAAGGCAAGGTGCTATAAATGCTAAAGCAGGCAGGATTCTGAGCCAGTCCTGGGTGCCTGGAGGTGATCAGAGGACAAAGCCAAAGGTGACACCCTGGCATCACGAGAAAGAAATAGTTGAAAGAGGAGAAAGTGAAGGGCAGCTGCATGTTCCCCTCTGTATAAGGGTGCATTTTGGTTGAGCTGCAGGAAGTTCCCTTGGGGAATTCAGCATTCGCATGTCTCTAACTTGACATTGTTTGTAGTGTCGTGTTCTATTGTTGTCTAAATCCTGCAGCATGTTTACAAACTCAGATTTGCAACTTGCTGCAGCCGTAACCCATGGGAGTGTAGCTCACCCTTTCTCTGTAGATTAGGATGCTGATCAGACTGTACCTTCAGTGAAGCATTGCATTTCATCCCCCCAGTAAGGGAAGTGGCGCATATGAAAATCTAACATACTGAAGTGGAGCTGAGACTGTGAAAAAGAATGTGCTGCTACTTGGTAGAAGGACAAAAGCATGAACTTCTGAACGCAAACCTTTTGGGTTATGGTTAAAAATACTGTGGGGTTTTTTCAAATGTCTAAAAGAAAAACTGAAAATTTTCATAGAAAGCAAATATATATTGTGAAAAGCACTGCTCAAAAAGCTTATTTTTCTGTTAAAAAGAGTTAAATGTCTTTTTCTCAGCCCATCCTATTTTAATCTCTATTTCCTGTTTGTTTTCACCATTTGTAGAGTGGGAAGGAAGCTAACTGTGTCTTATGGATTTTCCACACTACTGTTTCTATTTCCGCTATGAGAAATTAGCCTTTAAAGCAGCATAACAAAAAAGCCTTTTGCAGTGTTTTTGGTGGGCTGCAAAGAAGTTGAAACCCATAGAGAAAGGGAAGATCAGAACAGTAATCTTTCTCATAAAGTTCATGACAAGTAGGAAACGGAGCAGAAATCATGTGTTAGAGGTTTTTCACTGTGGTGCAATTACGATAAGCCCTGAACAAACATATGGTAAAGAGGATGCCTCTGAAAGAACACTTCTCCTAAAGCTCGTTCTTCTTTTTGGCAGGATGTTCACACTGATCTAGCTTTAAATCTTAAGATATATATTCAGTATTAAAATTCTTTGCAGAAAATTCTTTTTGGCTTATTAAAAGGAAATGTTTTCAAGTAATATACTTAATCATTTTACCTGCTGGCTTACCTTTACCCTGTTAGGCAGCTTGGATTAAGAAATTCGACTGGTTCTGCTTTATGGCTTTTTTCCTGCCCTCGCAGAACAGTGGTCTTTTGTTTGGGCTCTTAGCACTTCAGGTGAAAGATTTTAAATTCCTGTAAACCTGTCTTTCCACTTATTCAAGCAGTTTGTGAAAATATTACTTTTCACAGTAGGATTTTATAATTACAGTGTATTTGCTTTCTCTGTTTTCTCCCCACTTTCTCAAAGTATTCATTTCTTCTATAGGGGAATATTTTCAGTGTGAGATGCGCTGGGTTTTTTTGTGTGGTAACAGGTCTTTGATCACCTTGACTATAGGAGGAGCAGCTACAGCAGGACATAGCCTGGGGCTGAAATCTGTATATAGCAGGCCTGCTATATTTTTTACGGTTTGGGGGGTTAGTTTAGGGCCTGTGAACTAGCAGAAAATCTGGGTGCCATCTGGACTCGCTCCCTGTGCTTAGGCGAGGTCTGGGAGGCTGGGAATCCTGCATCTCTCTTAGAGGGAGTGGAGGGAGTGTCGGCTTGCTTTTTTTTTTTCCCCCTCCTTAGGAAGGCCATGAAAATCACTGCATAATGGGCTTGGTTAAAACATTAATGTCAGATGTGACTTGAATAAACCCTGGAGCTAACCTCACATGAAGCCTACTTATTTACTTAAACTGAATGAAGAATTAATAAAATAAGTTGGTTTCACTGAGGTTTTCTAATCAGTTGAAAATATTTCTTTATTCCTGGAATGATAACGAGTAATTGCAGAGAATCATTCTTGAATACCTTTGTATTTTCTCCTTCCAAAACACAGAATCACAAATATGAGGACAGCACATATGGGAAGGAGACATTTTCCAAGTATGTAATTATTGGAAAAAAAAAATTTAAACAAAACCAATATTCACCTTTTCATTAATACTTGCTTTGGCTCCAGATCGCAGTAGATCCTGTCGTATGTGTAGGTTGACTGATTGTGTGTTGCAAGCAGGAATATGTTAAATACTTATCCTTGCTGTGCAGCTGAGGACTTCACTTCCATGAAAAAATGATAATAAAGCTGTATCCCTTTTTTGTTGAAAGAAGTCAGCATTTGTCATTTGCATATGGAGATATTGTTATTCTGTACACTTTCAGCCGTATCCATTTTCTGCAGAAGACTGTGTAGGAGAGGTGAAACACGTTCATTGAGAAAGCATGAGAGTGAAAGCTGTTGGTCTGGATATCTTTCTGCTCCTCTCACCCCCTCCCCAAAATACCACGAATTAATGAACTGTATTAGTTATCTGATTGCAAAAACAGTGCTGATAGGAAGCACTTAATTTTTACTGTAAGGTAAGATAAGTGTGGATAGCAGTGGGTAAGCTATAGACTTCACTGTACTACCTTATTACCATAAATGCCTTGTGTTCCAAGGATTTACAGTGGATTTTTAACTGATGACCTCCTCATGTAATCTGAATAACAAAAAAGCAAATTACATTTCTATTGCTGAGGACAAAGACACAGAATTCATGACTCAGTCATACTGAATATGTTTTATTTTGTTTTTTTTTTCTCCCTGAAGTTGGGCCATGAGGATGATCACAGCTTGGGGCAGTTGCCCTCTGGTAGTGACAGTGCTGTTTCCTCTTACTCAAGTTGGGAGTGGGTGTTGAGGGACTAAACTTCCTAGTTGATGAAAATACATCAAAAATAGTTTTGGAAATAGAAATATATATAAGTATTTCATGCAGTCAGGGTACTTACACTAGCCTTTTGATACTGTGTTATAATTTATGATGATGAAAGTTTGAACATTTTGACTCTTAGCACATTCAAAACATGGTAATGATTTCTGATGCCAGATTTCAATGACATTAGAGATCTGAAAGAGAGCTGTTCAAATGTCCACTTCCAGCGTGCTAATGTAGGACACTCATACTGGTACGATAATCTTATCATATTGATGTAAGAAGTGTCAAGCTAATGGGTGAAGGTTTTCCCGTAGTCTGAAGGGTTGTGTTTGGTTTTTTAATACATACTTTTAAGAGGTTTTTTTCCTTTTTGAATGTCTGACATTGTCTTTTAGTGGCACAGCACTTTTGCAGAAGAAAAGCTTCATACGTGCACCATTAGCATATTCCACTGAGCCAGGCAGCGAGCGTGAGGATGTGATCTGCTAATATGCTCAGGTAGAAGGCTCTTCCATACATAGAATACTAATTGTCAAAATCAAAGGCAGTGCTTTTTGCTTCTTATTTCTTAACACTCAACAGAATCCTTTGTGACCCTGACCGTGCAATTATACCCAGAGGAGAGATGTCCCAATTTGTCATTGAGGTAGCTTTGGCAATGGGGGCCGATGCAGCAGTCACAAGGGAAAAGCAAACATGCTGTAGCATTAAAGTTCATTTGATAAGTTTTTAAGTGATGACTTTTAGTGATCCACCAGCTTTTTACCAAGATTGTGAATGTTTTGCAACATTGTGGCATACATAGCTTTCTTCCCTACCAAGACCTGAGGTATATTTGCCAATACCTTGTTTTTTTAGGAGAGTCTTGCCTATAATTGTGTTGTGTGGGTTTTTTTTTCCCCTTTCTTGATGAAGGCTGAAGATGTGTACTAATGTTTTCATGATGAGGCATTAATAATGATAAGTATTGCTAGCCTATCATCTGGTGATAAGGCAGCAAAATGCTAAAAAGGAATAGACGATACAATCTCCCTCTGGTTTCTATTTTCAGAACTAGAATTTTCATCTGCTTTAAAAACTTCTTCTGTTGTTGCTGATTTTTATTGATTGATTTGCAAGCTTATGCTGTTGGCTCTTTAGCTTCCATGCATGAGTTAATTTCTCTTCCTTTACATTCTTCAGGTGCTTAAAGATGAGTGAGTCAGTGTTTTGCAGGTGAAGGTTTAGACAAGTTATGGATAAAATAATAATAAATGCTCTGTCTAGATCTTTATCTTAGCACAGCAGAGGCAGATGTTTGAGAGACAAAGATGAATCTGGGTGGTCTTGATGTCAGAGACTGCCATGAGGATGGATGTTCACAGCTGGGGGATAGGGATAGAAAAAATGATCCTGAAATTCTGAAGTAAGTGTATTTAGTTTTGCTGTGTAAGAAACCTATCTTATTTGAAAAGTAATCCAACTAGCTCTTTTAGTATTGCTTATCTTAAAAGCAGCAGCAGGTAACAGTATGCATTCAGGAGTACCTTGCTTACTGTAGGGGTAGAAAAACTGTGATGCAAGAGTGAAGACCTGCTGGAAGTTAAGCCACATCACCCCTCCCATACAGTTATTTGTTTTTTGAAAAACCGGGTTTTTAACAAATGAGATTTGGAGCATTTCAGTTATATGGAGAAGTTTATGGAAAAGTGCATTACCAGAGCTGTAACTGAAGTGATTTCATAGTTTATTTTTAGGTACTTTGGATTGAAGCTTGCTAATTGAGGGGCGGGGGTGAGAAGGGAAGGTTTGCTTGCAATTGGGTTAAGACGAGGTTATCTGTATTTGCCTCAAGCCTGGAAGAGTTGGCAGGAGAATTGACTAAACTTTGTGAACTTGCATAGGCCTGGCCCTTAACACACTCACTCACACACACACACGCACACATACACGCATCCCTGAACGCTTTCTCAGCCTTCCACTCCAGCCAACTTCTCTAACAACCACACTGCAACCCTTTCCAGCCCACGCTGTGAGGATATTAAATACTTTTTAGCCTAAAACTCCTGCTCCCTACTCCTCTTTAACTTTCCCATCTACCCTCTGTACGCTCCCACTGTGGGGAAGGACGAGTGCCATTTTCTCTTATCTCCTTGGCTATGAGGGTAGTTTCACAACTGCTCTGTGTTTCAGTTTTTCACCTACCACAGACTTAATGTATTAAAGTGGGCCAAATCTGGCACTCCTTATCCCAGACAAAGGTTTTATTGAAGTGTTTGGGAACTGTGCCTAGGACTCGGTGAGATCGCAGGCAGTGGTATTTAAAAGAGGTTTCCACAGTCACTTGATTTGATTGAAGTAATTTATTTTTTTTTTTCCAGTGGAGGTAGCTTAATCAAGACAGTGCTTTCAAGTCTGAAATCGTCTCTTATGAAGTTACCTGGGAAGAGGTTTGAAATATCTCGCTTAATGTTTTCATGTCGCAGCACATCAGTTCACAGCCATTTCCACTCTGTCTTCTGTTTGAAGGCAAACCCTAACAGAGATGCCATTTATTTTACCTTCCCCCTTTAAGGTTAGGCTGGACAGTTGTGGAAGGGATAGTGACAAGACAAACCAGTATCCTTCTGAAAGGAGAAGTTATGACAGCTTGTTATCAGGTACAACTGACTGTCTGCAAGTGATGAGATGAAAGAAACATCCTGGCTGATACTCTGATTTTACAGCACTAATAAAAGACTTAGAGGTGGGAGGAAGGGGACTAAACCTCCCTTGTATGCACACACATACAAGTGCATTCTCTTACTTTGTGACCGATGAAACAGTAACAGGGTAAAATTTACTTTTTGGGGAGAGTGGGGAGGTGATTTTATACAATTGCTGATCCACTGGAGGGAAAATAGTATCAGGGTGAATTCCTGATGAAGAGGGAGTTTATCTGTGGAATTAGCGCCAATAGTCTAGCATGGATTCAGGAAGAAAATATTCTCCTGACCATAGAGCATTAAGTTTGCTAGAAAACCCATCGCTGGGAGTCAATCTGAAGAATCACAGAATAATTTGGGTTAGCTTCTCTATACTTATGGTAAAAAGATGATAGATGTATTTCTTTTAAAATTTCAAAGACTCACACTGAAGGGGAAAACATCAAAAAACATTCAATTCTGTCAAACCCCACCAAAATACCAACATGTCAGCTCCTGAATAGGGTGTGCAGTGTGTCCTGCACCGGGAGGTGCTGTTGTAACCAAATGAAAATTTAAAGAATTGAAGTGTAGCAGATATGCCGGTTTCCCATTAGGCAGTTAAAATATTATAATAAAGCCTTCTCTAAGTGAGAAAGAAATTGGGAAATGGTACCTCAGACGTTAATTTCATTCATTATAAGGCTGTAGGAAGGGCCACGCTAGTGGCATGTTCTTTCAGCCTCTGCTTTTTCACTGATGCTGCTATCCCAAGTGTCTTTCAGAGTCTTGCACTCAGGTCAGAGCTGTAGATCTGGCCCTCCTAATCTGTTCCAGTTTGTGGATTGCAGCAGATTTACCATCGAGGGTGGGAGCTCCTTTTTTTTTTTTTTCTCAGACTCGAAGGCAATCTTAAAATCTGGTGTACTACTTGTAGCTGGAGAGCAAATTACTTCTAGTTGGACTGTGGCGAGGCCACGAACTCATCTAGCATTTAGTGAAAGGATTTTGTGGTGGGAGGAGGTGGAGGCAGAAGCTGAGGATTCAGCCTAGTGCAGAGGCCACAACATTGCAGCTGTGGCAGGTTGGTGTAATGGGTTCTGTAATTTACTGGTGCCATATGAGTGTGTCTTTTCCACTGAGCTTAAAAAAGGTTTGCCTCTAACTACTGGCTCTGCCAGAAGAAATGGCTTTAGTACCACTTGTTTTTTCCTGTGGAAACCTTGGTGAGCCTCTCTGTCTTGTTTGCTGACTCCTCTGGTCCTCTTGGCATCGCTGCCTTGTCTCTGACTACTTGCTGACTCGTTCCCGCTAGTGGTTGTCCTCACAACTCGTGCAGTGACTGTATGACTAGAGTAGTGCTCTTGGCCACTTACACGCGTGTTTAACTCAAGTTCATGAAGGTCCATCGAGTGGAGTTACCAGAACTATGCTGTAAAAATGTACTTTTTTTTAACATAAAGGCATGTTTTAATTACTGAGTCGTGTCTGGACATAAATGTTGTGTGTTTTTTCGTTTTGATTTTTTTTTTACTAATGTGTCTTTCTGTAGTGTGTACATGTAAGAAGGACCTGGGGCAAATGCCTAATAGCACAATAAGAAAAAATAAACCTCTTGTGTTAGGATGGGCTGTATTTTTTTTTTTAAACAATCATATCTATGTCTTGTGAAGTTTAATCTGTGCCAAGATTTCTGTTTGTGGTTTCCTCATGGACTTGCATTATACCATTTCATCTCCACAGGAGTTTTTTTGCTGTGTTCAACTTTTAGTTTCAGTTGTGTTACATTTTTCCTTTTTTCCTACCTGAAAACAGAGCTTGTGTTTTGATTTGTCTTTCATATTTTTTCAGTGATGGAAACGGAGATGAATGTGCTAGACTAGTGGTTCAGTTTCTGTTGCTCCACTCTTTTTTATGGCGTTCACTTTTACAATGTAATTTCTACAACAATTAACATTCTTCCAGGCTGAGAATAGCTCTAATGGAAGCCTGTCTGTGAGCTGAGAGAGCAGCAGAAGTGGTCTGGGAGTGGAAAGCTTAAACAGTGAGGTTAAACAGGTCAAATGAGAAGAAATAGTCAGTTGAAAGAAGTGAATAGCACAGGGGATTAGAAGAAGGGATGAAGCTTAATGGCCAGCTTTTGCAGTGAGGTTTTTACTTATGTGTAGGTAAATGCTCTGTGTTTTGACATCAGTATTCAGAAGTTTAGGTTTTGTCTATGAAGCTCAAAATGTTATTTTGTAGAAATACAAAAAGACTGATTTCTTGCATTATTATTTTTCCGACATACCTCTAACTTAGTGAGATTCTACCATTCTTTGTAGAGGTAGTTCTTTTCAGACTTCTGTTCATTAAAAAAAATACCTTTGGTTGGCAAAGGCGGGTAATGGTTTGCAATCTGCCTGTTGCTCTCTCGCAGGTGTGCACAAACTCGATTTCAATAGTAAGACATCACAAATGTTATCAGCTTGTTCTTCCTTTGCCATGTACGAGCAGAGTCCAAGATCAGATAGAGTAACTGTCATGTTGACCTGTGGCTGTCTCTGAAATATTTTTGACTCTATTGTCTCTATCTATTTTGACTCTATCTATTTTGCCTCTAGTTGTCTCTATCTGTTGAGGGAGATTTCTTGTCTGTGATGGTGAAACCAAAATTTCCATCATGCATTGGTACAAATGAATGCTATGGAAGATCCCTACTGCTCTGACTAAATATTGTTCTGCTGTCTGTGGCTTGAAAAAATGGCAATAAGCTAAATGTTTCTGGTACTCTTTGTGTCTGAAATACATTAGCAGTGGATTCCAGGAAGGAGCAAAGTTGAAATGTGTATTATGCTGATTTCTCATGTGCTTTGTAGATTACTTCCCCATATTTAAATGTAGCAGGGCAAATAGAGTATAAATGTGTGCTGTGTGTGACACCAGAGTGGGAAGTTGGAGGGTGCAGGCTGTATGAGATACCTTGGTTTCCCTCTGAGAGGAACTTTGTTGAATCCAGTGGAAGTTTTGCATGGGATGTTCAGGGCTGTAGTTACAGGTCACCTTCATTGGGATGTAATGTTATTTCTTTTCTCTAGTTAACAGAAGCAAGAATTGGGTTCTCTTCTAAAATTCATTGCACTTGCACTGATTTTTGGTTCTATGCTAAACGTTTTCCATTTTGTGCAGAAACATCTTTCCCTGTCTTGTTATGTGTAATGATAATGAGTAATGAGGAAATGGCTTCATAGGTGATAAAGGACATCACGGAAGTCCTGCTGTGAGTTAACTGTAAGCTAAATTGTGTTCAAATCATCAGCTTTGGGCACAGGTCTCCTGCTGTTTTTCATCCTTCCTTCCTCCATTCTCTGCTTTCTGATAGGCTTTGCAGCCAAGAAAGCATAAAGCATTGGGAGGATAATGGGAGTTAATTGTATTTAATGGCAGGTCAGGAAGGGGGGAAGGGAGATAAGGTTTTAATATCAAGAGCCAGTGTCGATTCTGAATATACACATGCTTTTAAGCTCATTTCATTAAAACTTTTTCAAAAACAATTCCTTTAGAAATATTGGTCATGTTGGCAAAGTACCATGATGCTTTTTTCATTCTTTCTTTTTTTTTTTTTTTGAACGTGAACTCTGGAGGAGCTAACACTAGGCCCAATAAGAAACTTCTTTCTTTCCTCTTCCTTCTATGTCTTTCCTCCCTTCGCCCCCTAAACAACCAACTAATAAGCAAAAAAACCCCTCAGAACAAGGGCTGTCTGGTTGGAATAGCTTTTCCCACTGTAGCATGCATTAAGCTCTGCCTGCACTGACCTCTGAGGAGGACATCTCTTGAGAATCTTTGTCTCTTCCGGTGCTCTGGAGTGGTGGCAGGTCTGTGTGCACTGCGTTAGGGTCCTCATCTTGGTCCCCTTGGTCTTTTGGCAAGGCTGGTGTGCTCTGGTCTGGCCCCCATGCAGTGTTAGGACCATGGTGTGGGGTACATGGACTGGGAAGCACTTCCAAACCACAGATACATATATGTCATGGTGTGACAGGGTTTGCAAGGAAAGGTTTATGAAGAATTTAGGACTTGTCTCCACAGCGCTTTCTTGCTTCAGAGATTGCTGAGCAATCTCATAGTAAATCATTGCTTTTATGTAGTGTAAGGTAGAAATACCAACTCTGGGTCCCAAAAGTGGGGACTGTACCACAGCTTAGGGGCAGCGCAGGGTTGACATGGCTGTTAGCAGTCCTGGAGCCATGTCATTTACTGCCCACTCAAAACCCAAGTCATGTTTGATATTAACCTCTAACCTGCCCTGTGCACAGCTGCAAGGGTACTGCTTCTCCACATCTCTGTTAGTGGGCATCTGAGGTTCCAGTGTACCACAGTCAGATGCCTGCTCTCCTGCCTCTGCCCATGCCACCTCTGCTGAAATAAGCTGCTTGGCACACAGTTCATGTCTGCAGCATGTTGCACCTCACAAACTAGGGGTCTCTGTCTCTAAATCCCCTTGGTTGTGTTCTCCCTGGATTGCGCACCAGCCTGGTTTGGGGAGCTGCCTGCTGCAGACCCAAGAGTTGATGCAGGCTTTCCAGGCCAGGGAGTTTGGATCCCTCTTCGGTTTGCCAGGAAAGCTGGTGGGAACTAGAGCGTTAGGGTCTGTGTTTCCTCACCAGCTATTTGAATCTGGTATGTTTTCATGAAACACTTTTCTTCAGATGATGAGGACTATTTTTTTTTTTTTTGATGGATGAGATTCTTGTCAGAAAATACCAGTCAGAGTTGGGAAAGGAGTTAAATAGAAATACATTGTTATAATAATACCAGAGAAAATTTCCAAGCATGATCTGAATGCAAGTCTTGATTTCTTTTGCTACGGGTCAGAGGAGCGTAAACTGCCCCTTTCATCTGTGTAGTGCTAGATTCTGAGAGAGAAATGCCTGGTATTTAATATTTGGTATTTTAACTATTTCTCTGCTGAGAAGTAATAAAGATCTAAATAGGGTCCTTTTTTTTGTAGTAACATAGTGTCTGGTCCAGCCTCGAAAATTACAAGGCTCTCAGGAGTTAAAGGCTACGAACTTTTATCTCTGGCAACATTTACTCTGCCTATGCAATTTATAGCAAAGGTGAGATTCAGGATGGCATAGGTTAAGTAGAATTTGATATATTAAGTAACGCAAGACACATTGTAAAGGGTTTGCTTCAATTGTCATGGTTTTCAAAGGGGAGAAAAATGAAATGTACTTAGTTTTTAAGTCCGTGGTGCATAAGGCTGGAGTCTTAGTGTCCTGTGATTTTACTGAATATTTTATATGAAATATTATACATAAATGATCTACTAGATAAACATTGGATAAGAAGTTTTGAGTAATGTAGGGTAACTTCCTTAAAAGTGTCAAAATGTGGAACATGTTCCTACTTGCATGTTGTTGATTTCTACTCTGTATAATGGGTTGGCTATGGTAAAAGCTTATACTCAAAACTTATTTGCTCTTCTGAAGCTGATGGTATCTTCCTCAGTTCAAGGAATGTTTTTTTTATACATTATATTTTAAAATAATGATAGTTGATAGCCAGATTTCTTCTTCTTCCCCAATTAGTGCCATTAAGGTCATCATTTTAGCTTATTTCTGAGTAGTTGCTAATTCTTTCTTTGAAGGCTATGTGGAAATAAAAACAAAAGTGCTTCCCATTTTTTCTTGCATTAAATGTATGGACTCATTTGTGGCCAGAATTAATTACATCTATAAGGAAAGTACATAGCTAAAAGGAAGCAGTAGGAGCATAGGAAGCTACTTTCTTTTTGTAATCTGACCACTTGAAACCACGGTTAATGTCTGGAAAATTGGAAACTGATGTGCTGTATTTTTGTTCGTATGGTCTTTATATTTCTTAGCGCATGTAATTAATATTTCTTTTGAAAAATGAAAACTGGAAAAGTACAATAGATTATTTTCATAATTAATTTTTTGCTTTGGTTTTCTTTTGGTGTTAGAAATTAATGTAAAGGATTAAATTATATATATTATAAACAAGGCTCCTTCTCTGAGCACTTTGGTGGAAGATGTACCAATAACCTGTGCTAAGAGTCATGATTCAGATGTGACTTGATAGAACAAGGCAGAATGAAAATAGTGTCAGTTTTGAGGCCATTTTCAGTCTTGGTGATCAGTGGAAGGATTTAAGAGTGTGGGCACTCTTGGATGTGTTGCATGATCAACAGTGAAGATAAAATAATATTTCCTTTATAATGTGCCTTGTTCATTGATAGTCATTATTCGGATTAGACCTAGAAGATCTCATAAAATAATTAAAAACAGAAGAAAAACCACAACAGAAGTTTAGCTGGCAAGTTGTGGAGGCTGTGCAACTCTTCCCCAGACACAGGGATCCTGGGTTTTAATTTGAAAGGAACAAATTTCCAAGTTTTACTCCCAGATTTCTAGTCAGATGGGTTTAGTGACCTGCACTTGGTGAACTTTCATGCGAAGATATATTTAAAATATTTTTCTATCTTTTTGTAATTTAAATGAAATTTCAGATGGCAGGCTTGCTTTACAGTTAATTATTAGCTTTACAGATAACTTTCTGGGAATGTTTGTGTTTTATATGTATTGTGTATGTATTAAAAAAGAGAAATGAGATTTTTATATCAAAAAGGTATAAAAAAGCTAATTAATGCAAAGGTTTTGTGTCTTAAGGGGTCAGATTGGCAATTCTGGGCTGCGACCTACAATTAAGTGGCAGATAACCCAAGTTATGCACTTACTTATATCTGCATAAGAGGCCAACTTAAAAATAATGAACTACTAAGAAATTGTGTCTTCAGCCTCCTGGGCATGCATAGCTTTCTTTTCAGCCTTAAGCTTACTGTGAAGAAGCCCATGACAAGCAAAGCTCTTTCTGCAGCAGTGGAGGCTGAGGAAGTGGGACTGCAGCCATGCCTGCTGGCAGGTCTGGAGGTGCCCGCGTGGGATGGGGGGAGAGCCCCAGGGTGGGATGCTCTCAGGGCTGGGAATCACATACGGCTGAGCAGGGCCCCTGGGTACCTGCCTCAGCTCCTTCAGCAGCTGCGGCCCGTGTGCTTTGGGCTAGGTTAGGGTATAGCACGTGTATAGGAATGCGATTCTGAAAGTTATTGAAACCACGGTTATATATATACATGTATATATATTTTTACCCTTTGAAAGTGTAAAAAAAGTGTAAAAGGGTGGGGGGCAGAAGGGGGTAATGTTTTGGGATGCTGCGTTAAAAACCTGAGGCTAGTCAGGTGTAATGAAGTTTAGGGTGTCTGTCCGAAGGGATTTGCAAGCTAAAGTGGCAGCTGTGAGGGGCAAATTACAGCTTCCCCCTCTCCTGCATGCAGGAGATGAGCTCAGTAGGAGATAAGTGCTGCAGCCCTGACTCACTTGCTGAGGCAGAGGTGAGCCCTCACTCTATATGGGCCCCTATGCATTATCTTCCAACCATAACCCTATCTCTAACCCAAACTTTGCACTGAGCCCTAGACCAGATGCCCCAGACAAGGAGTTTCTTGTAGCCCTGTTTTCTCAGCACCTTGCTGAGCAGGTGGGTAGGCAACCCCTATCTAGCCCCACTCCTTGTGGGCCTTTGGCCTTTCTCATTCATCCTAAATCCTGATTTTTATGTTGATCTCTGAGCTAAGGGCAAAAATAGCAGGCATCTTCTCTTTGCTCTTATGGGAGAGGGAACAACATGGTAATCTTCGTGCTATTTCTTCTCTGTGATAGGGGATGAAGGGATTCCTGCTGCCATTGTTCCTCCTCCTCTTCCACTCTAGTGGGGGATGATAGGGGTCACAGCATAAAATAGGGCAGTGGGGGTGATTGTCACAGTGTATACTGGCTTTGGGTTGATGTGACCCAGATTAGTATGGCTTGCCTCCTCCCCTATTGTGCTTCTAGATGGTGAGGTGAGGGGAGATTCAGACGCTCTTCTGTCCTTAGGTGCTCATGGCTCACGCTTCCTATTATCTTTTTACCTTTGATAATGTCCTTAGAAGCAATATGGACAAACTGTAGGTCATATCAGCATTGCGTTGACAAAATGATATGATTTTACTTGTTAAAATAACAGTCAAAAAATCGTTAGTAGTAGTGATGGCTGCAAAAGTAATCTTTCAGGAAACCTTCCGGTTGTGGGGACAGGCATAACACTTTTTGGAGGAAGGAAGAACATCAAGACTGCTTTCTAGAAGTATATTTGCATTTCCAGGAAAACCTTATAACCCATTGATCTTTAGCTTACTGTATTTCACAGTGGCTTTAGAGTATAGACGGTGCTCTGCACTGACACCCTCCCTTCCTCCCCTTTTGTGTGCATGCGTGTGTGCACCCACATGGGTGTTTCTGCAAGGGTGCTGTGTTATAAAGCAATTGGCATTTACTGACTTTCTGCATCTGAAGCTGCTTCTTTTGGGTATTTGAACTGACTTCATCCATCCTGGCCTGTGCAGATCTCTAGCCTGGCCCTGACCGACCCTTCATGTCCAAGCACCTTGAAACTCTGCAGGCCCAGGGTGCAAAAGCAGCACCGTGTCAAACGTGGTGCCATGGGAGAGGGGTCAGGATGGAGGTTCCCCCCGCCCAGGTACTTCTGTCCTGCTTGTATGTGAAGCCATCCTCCATGATCCCAACTGCATGATGCCCATCAACTGCTTACTGCCTTCAGCTGTGGTCCCAGGATGGGCAGGATCCTTACTTTCTGTGGTTTGCTTGCATTAAAAGCAGGGAAAAGGGGGAATTTCACCATCCTGCCTGGCTAGTGGTGTGATTGGTAGCCAGGTCTGTTGTGGCAGGGCTGGATCCTACTCCTTCACACGGTCTTAGATGAACATTTTGTAGGAAGATCCTTTGGAGGAAGAGGTATGCATTTAAGTGGTCTGGTTTATTCTGTTGTGTTTTATTTGATTGGTTTCTCTCCTCCTCTCTTCCCTCATGTTCTCCCAAATGCTAGGAAGGTCCTGCATTTTTCTTTGCCATTTGTGTTTGACAAATGTGTTTCAGCCTGTTTGGCAGGCTTTTGAAAAGAAGGATTAAGCTTCTGTGACTATTCTATTTTTTCTTCCTTATAGATAAAAGCATTAAAAGATACTTACTGTTGGTTGCCTGGATAGTAGAGCTTATGCAGAGAAGGGGATTTACTCTTCAGTATCTTAGCCATGTATCTTTGTTTAATTATTCAGTTAGTTCCTTCATGAATGCATAAAAAAATAAAGTGAAGTATTATATCTGGCCATCTTGAATCTTCAATAAAGATGGTATTGTTTTGAATGTGTTAAAAATAACAGAATTTTCTTTTCCTATTTGCAGAAATAATGATAAACCTTAAATCAGACCATTCAGAATCAGATACCTGAAACCAGGCAGACTTTCAAGCACAAATTTCTTAGATAAATGGAATATACATTACAATTATCCAAAGTATCTTCATGAACTCCTTTGTTCTCCCTGTCTTGTAAAAGTATATAAGGAAATGTAATACGGTTGATTTGTGGGTGCAGGTTTGCTTGCACAAAAATGAGGCAAACATTGTGTTTGCTGTTAGAATTTAGGGCCAATTCAAGAAATCCAGGTACCCTTTGGTTTCTGTGGGTCCAAGCTTGAGAATGAACCTCAAGGTCTACCCATTTAACAACTCATCTCTACTTTGGTGCCCATCCATTTTTATTTTTAACTCTTGAGAAACAAAATATTTCTTTCAAGTGATTCTTCCAGAGCCATCTGAGACTTCTGGCTTTTCTTGTTCACACCAGCTGCTGGCAGATTTTAAGGTGTGTGTGTCTTCCTGTGTTTGAAGAAGCTACCAGAGATACTAGTGACAGCTGGGCTTTGAAATGTTCTTTGCAGCCAGCACAAAGTGCATGGGGAGAGAGTCATCGTGAATATTTACAGACCATACTTGCTTCATCTGTTAGTTTTCGAATAACGAGCCCTTCTGTTTGAGCTGGGGAAGACAGAGGACTTCCTCATGGTTCATAAAAACCAATCCAGTCATTGAAGTCAAGGATCTGAGCAACTTTCTTATGATGCTAGGTTTGATTAATCAATCAAATTTAGGTTTCATCTTTTCTGTGACTACCAGTGGTGTCCAAACTCATGTGACTTCCACCCCCCAGAGGCTTCCATGGGTATCTTTCCTTTTTTGCAGTTTTAGTTTTTTAAGTTGGAAAACATGAAGCTGTATATTTTAAAGGTGGGACTTTCCAATTATGATGTTCAGTGATCTTTTCTCCATTACTAGTTTAATGTGCGGTACATTCCTGAGCAAGGTGATTGAATGCAGCATTTTCTGTTTAGTCACATACAATCAGATAAGTTTGTAATAGGAAGAGATTTGTATTCACTGATGCTGTATCTGCTCCGGGTGTAAACTGAACCACCAGGACTCTGCGGAGGCAAAGATCTCCAAGCCCTGCACGGTTATTCCGGACATGTTTCCAGCACGCGCGGAGAACATTACACTGTACATACATCATGACTGTACAAAAACTGATTGCAAGTTCCCAAACCAGCTATTTGCATAACCACAAACTGCTGGATTGTCAAACCAGTGACCTCAGCTGTAACCCTTACAGCATTGCGAGTGCATGTGTAGCATGGGATCTTTCTGATATACCACAGTGGTCAAAATGATGTATTTGTGCTTTTGAGAGTGTTTCTTAGTATGTGCTACAGAACCTCTCTATATTAGCTGCTTTGGCTGTGAAGATTTAATACAAAACTGTGTGTTAATCACCCCCCACCTTTTTTTTGGGGGGGGGATGAGGGGGGGTCATTTTGTTTATTGCTTTACATGAAGGCTTGCAATTTCCTTTAGTTTAACTCTTACACTTTTAATTTGGACAAACCACCATCTAGGTGGCTAAGGCTTGAACTTTTCCCAACTTTGATCAACGTCAATGTTTTATTTATGCTATTAAGAAAAAGCAAAGGTGCATTTAACATTCTTTAATAAACGTAAGCAAAAGTTTACTGCTGACAAAATGTCCTTTCTTTTATCCTCCTCAGGATTTTTGGAATATTTTTCAGAAATGAGCTTTTGTTTTGACTCCCTGAGCACTATAAGAATCTCTAGCACTGCTCACAGGGTTGAATCTCTGGATGCCACAAACCTGCCAGGCCTCAGTGTCTTTAGTTCACGCTGCATGGTTTAGTGTTACAGATATAGTTTAAAACTTTGTGATTTCAGACTGCAGTGCCTGCTTATTTTGCTTTTCTTTCAAGGTTATGGAAGCAGATGCTACACACGTGCACATGCACATACAAATGCACACCGTATAATTGAGAAAACTGGTATTTATAAAAATACTATATAAAAACAAAGTATAAATGTAGAAGTGAGAAATAAATGACATGAGAACATATTTTCATGAGAATATACTTGCATGAGTGACTTGGAAATATGAAGTTTTCTATACTTAACCTTAGCTACTGTGTTGGATCATTTATTACTCTTTACTTAGTAAGGCTCAAGTCTTGGTCTTACCTTTTGGCTGTTGAAACTGCGATTGCCATCCTGCTGTAGTTTGTGTTTCCAAGATGGGCAGGAGTTTTATTGTGTGTTCCTTGGATAGCGGCAGAAGGCACGATGTGAGGGGCGTGCTGGAAAGCTGCCCACGGGGTTCTGCAGTGGTACGGGGAAGATCCCCCACTGCTGCAGCCACCCAGCACCTTTGTCCTGCTTTTGGAGCTGATTTGGTGAAATAAATAAACAAAAGCCACTGAAAGCTAGTGACTGCAGAGAACACGAAAAGCTTCTGAGGGTTGACTTGTCTTCCGTTGACACAATTTGGCTTCCTTTTTGTAGCATGAAAGTGCAATAAATTTTATTTCTTAAGGCTGTGTTTTAAGAGTGCATTCCTGGTTGTGTTTCTGCTCGAGAAAGTTTTAGTAAGGAAGCATCCTGACAGAAATTTTGGATTTCTGCCAGTAACTGAAGGGCTTGTGGTGCCTAACTGGGATTTATTATAACTGAACAGGAAAAATCTTGA
The DNA here is from genome assembly GCA_013400135.1 of Rhinoptilus africanus. Lineage (NCBI taxonomy): Eukaryota > Metazoa > Chordata > Aves > Charadriiformes > Glareolidae > Rhinoptilus > Rhinoptilus africanus. The sequence continues at coordinate 113,407 of VXBO01010638.1, read as the reverse complement.
AATGTAGGACTATGTAGTTGTATAAAAACATTGTGTTTTCTGTCATCTGAGTCATTTGACCTTGAATTAGAGCAATGTCTTTGACTTGAGTGTCTGTAAGATGTAATAATGTATGAACTTATTGTTTTAAAGCACCTATTATTACAGTTCTATTTTTTTATCAGTTACTAAGTGCTCCTGTCCTGTTCTCTTCTTTATTTCAGGCTTGAGTCAGAGAGCAGCACGAGGATTTACACTTCTGAAGTATGAGTGTGAATGGAATGGAAGGATTTACATGGAGGATTCTGAACTCCTCTCCTTCCTGCTCCAGGATAGACAGGTGAGTAAATTATGGGATAATTTGTAATTAACCCAGTCCTTACTTCACACGGTTGTTAGTCAAAACATGAAGATATGATTCAGATGGCTGTATGTAAGAATGGAAGAAATTTCAGATATTAAAGCTATACCTCTTAATTGCAAACAGCCTTCAAATTTTTCTGTTCCAGTTCAGAGGGCTTCCATAAAAAGTGGTGTGAGCTTTCTATAAATCTTTCCCCCTTCCTGCCCCCAACTCTCTCTGATGTAGAACTTCTCATGTTTGGGAGCTTTTGCCCAACATCAAAGAAATCTGAACTGACAAACTGAATGTAGCTTTTCTTGAAGGAGTTCTGAGTAAGGCTGCCACTGGAGAAGAGCTCAAGGTGGAGCTTTATTGCACCCCTGTGTGTATCTATGAGTGAAACATACAGGTCAGCATCAGGCCCAGATACGTTCATACCACATCTGGGCTGCCTTGTGAAACCTGTTAGAGTGGAAGTGATGTGTGAGTTAGTCCCAGTGGCTGCAAACCCAGGTTTGGTACCTCCCTGCCTCCCTTCCTCACTACTTCCCTGCCCTCAGAAGGGAAGAGAGAAACTAGGGGCCAAACCCAGTAGGGGTAATAGATGTTGTCTTTCTTCGTCTCTGACTGTAGGTACGTGTAGGATCATTGTTAGAAAAGGGCATATGAATGTTTTGTGGAAATTAAATCTTGACACTCTTATTTCTTCCCACTTTGGAAGTACCTAGCATATACCACCTTCAGGTACTGACCATAGAATTAGATCTGTGCTTCTTAGTACTATCTGTTCAAAGTAAGTAGATCCAATTCCTGTTGGAAAAGCACAAGGTGTTGGAGCCCTGGCTGTTCTGCATCTATACAGGCCCATCGGGAGTGTGTATGTGGTCCTGTGTGTAGCTACCAATTCTGAGCAGTGCAGGATGAGCTTTTGATAGCAGGTATTGCTGACCAGGTTGTGACACAACAAGAAATAGTTAAGAACTAGTAAAAATGAGCTCTGACACTGGCAGAGTAGCAGCATTATCTTTCTATGAATTTAAACCTTCTTGTAGCTTAGATTCATTTTGTCTCTTTAAGCTGCGTGCAGGGCTGAAAATGGAGTCTGCACCATCCAGGGCAGCTTGGGTTGACCTCCTGACTCTTCTGCTTGTGCATATGGGGGCAGGCAATGACAAAAAAAAAACCCCAAACCAAGAGGTGGATCTGGACAGAACTCTGTCAACTTTAGAGGGCCAGAATCGAGATGTTGCCATGTTGTCTAGGAAGAAAAGGCAACAGCATTATTGCATTGATGGTGTCAGGTAGGAAGTCTGTGGCTTTACCTGAAGCAGAAATCTGCAGCTAGTGCAAATGTATGCTGGAGAGGAAGGGGGAGGTACACTGTGATGTGGAGCAGGCTGCAGAGAAGTACGGTAATGTCCTGGCATTTGGAGGGGGAGAAGGGCAGGCAGCAGGGCAAAGTGGGTGTCAGTGGTGTGTCAAAGCATCTGGAGCTCAGTGAGTGAAGGAGGGAAACAAATGGGAGTAGTAACTTGTGTGGCTTCTCCAGTACAAAGAGTGGGATGAAAGGATGCAGTAGAGAGTGAAGTTGGAGGGAATACTTCCGTTGAACTGCATACACCAAACACTTTTTTTTTTTTCCTCCAGAGATGTTTCTTGGTGGGCTGTATTTGACAGCAAATATGAAAGAGTCTCCCCTGCAGCTGGTGAGAGAGAAAAGGGGAAGACAAAGTTGGGGAACCAGAAATAAGACATTTCTGAGTGAGAGGAAAGAACAAAGGGATGAGAAATGTGCAGGCAATGAAAAAACAAGTGTTTTGAGGGGGAGTTTTGGAAAGTAATGGGAGAGCAGGGATCTGCATCAGAAAAGACACAGTGGTAAGATGCAATTTCCAGGCTTCTCATTTTTATTCACCAGTATAATGTGAATGGCAGCTCTTATTGGAGGGAGGAAAATTCAACTTCCCTGAGCAAGGAAATGAAAAAGCTCACTAGATTTGTTTGCGTGCACAAAGAATGCTTTAATGTAAGTGTGGGAAAGCAATAGAAACATTTTGATAGTATGTACCTTCTGTATTTTCTGTTTTGCAAAGAGGGAGACTGCTGAGGGTCATGCAACTTGAGTAACTATGAGCCTACAAATCCACATCTGAGTGTTTTGTGGTACTTTCTAAAAACATGCTCTGTTTTTCATATACTCACTAGAAAAAAAACCAGTGGATTAAAAATTTGGTTTTAGGTCTGTCATAAGCAAGTCCAGTTATATGTTGCCCTGCATAATCACTGCTGAGGGTAAGAGTAACATAGTTGTGAACATTTTATGGATTTGGGCTTTGCATGAGTAGTGCTTGTCCTGTAATGGATAGATGAGCTGTCACTTAGTGAGATGTGGCTCCTGCCTGAAACCAGAGCAGGTCTGAAGCTGCCCTAATAACTCATAAATTGGCATAGTCTTTCAAAACAGCGATCAGCGTGGCAAGGTATAGCGCACTCTGTGCTTGTGATCATATTCAGTTTTACCTTGTGCCTGCTTTTCCTTGGCTACAACTGTGCTTCCAAAGTGTTTGTGGTATATTGGTTTTGTGATGAGATAACTGGAGATGGCAAATATACACCAGAAAAGTACTTGTTGCCCTGAACTGTGTTCACGCAGTCTGTGTTGTGTCATATGGAGCTGGAATTCTTTTCTTTCAGCAGTTACTTAAATATGTTGGTAACATTTCCTTCCAGGCAAGATATTACGTTTCCCTGGCTTGTCCCATCTTCCTCTTTCAACCTCAGTCTTAGGTCAGTCTCAGGGGTTTTTGAGCTTGTCCTGGTTTACCAAGCACCTTGTAGTGCTAAGAGGAAGGTGCTGATGACCAGACTGTAAAATGGGCAGGCTTGGGATCCCCAGGACCATGGCATAGTTGAAGGGTTGACCTTCTCCAGCTGTAGCAATTCTGACCTTGCAGGGAGCATCACACTTACCCCCATATGTGCTACCAGATTGCCATCACCTCCTGTATGGCAGAGCTGATGCTTGTGGGACCAACACCAAAGCAATGTGGCTGCATGTTTACAGCCTTCCTCCGCTGGAAGCAGGTATTGGAAATCTCCCTTTATTCCTAGGAGCATTTCTACTCCTGGACGTGCTAGTTAAGGAGCTTGTCCTCCATATGGATTGTCTGGCCTTGTTGCTCTGTGCCTTTTTCTAAACCTGTACATTCATTAATTATTTTTTTCCCCCCAAAACCTCTCAAAATATAGGTAGAGAAGGCATTCCACTGTATTTGTAAAGATGCTGACCTAGCATCAAATGGAAGAATATGATGAAGTGATAAATGTTTCAAGCCCCTGGCCTTTTATCTCTGGTCCCTTTTTTTTTCATTTTTTTAATGCTTCTCAAACTTAAGTGATTGAAAAGCTTTCCAGATCTGATAACTGCAAAGATTTCAAGTGAAACTTCTGGCTCCTATCCCGGCATGAGATCATACAAAGTGATATTAGCTGAATTTGTACCAGAGTTTGAAAAGAAAATGAAAACACGTTACTGTTAGTCTCTCAGCTATTTTTCAGCTCTGTTGGGCAAATACTTTCTCATTGGTTAACTTCTGTGTGCCATCTTAAAGTTTTCCAAATACATGTGTGTGTATATATAAATTTTCTCCACTAATAATCTATTTAATTTATACTCTTTTGATCTTTTTATCCTTACTAGCAGGACTCATTAGATATTTTTTTAATAGAGGTTTTAAAATCTAGTGTTGCTGAGAAAGCTCACTATAAGAGAAAGGGTGTACTGAAGCCTTGTTTCTATTCCAAAATTACCTTAAACCAAAATAGAGCTGGGGTATCTCTTCTTTAACCTGTCTTTGTATCTGGTTGCTGTGATAGGTTTCAGGGAAAGCAATGGGTTTATCCATGTGTGTGTACCTAATAAGGGTAAAAGTATGTCAACTGCATGTGTTTTGTGGGTTTCCTGTACAGAAGTAAAATATGATAAATAATGCCTTAAGTTAGGCCTTCAGATTACTGAACAGGGCTGAACTTCAAGGTTGTAAAACCAAGCAATTGGAGGTTAGAAAATTCTACAGTTAATGCTACTCATTCATCCTCTTGGTAAGTATTCATTTTGATTGCCTTTAATTAGAGGATTGTGTAATTTTTTTTTTTTCTGCAAGGCCTGCACATCACTCAGCGCACAGCATGGCTAATGCTTAATGAGTGGGTAGGTTGTTGATATTTTCTTTCTCACCATTTCTTGTATGGCCTTATTTACTGTGTGGTTGGCAGATGGTGCACTGAATACAGAACTACTCATTTCCTCATGGAGTTTTTTCATGGCGTTACCACCGTAAAGAGTTACTTTACTGCATGTTTTTCAGGGACTCTTATTCAGTAGTGCAAAATAAGATATACATGCGTAGTTAACCAAACTCTGAGCCTTAACTGTTAATTTTATGGGAGATGATGGTCCCCTATAAATTGTCCCCCAGCACAATTGCCTTGATGGAAGTCTTTAGTGGAGGAACTAGCAGGTTGTACTGACTGCCCCTGGCTTTTCCTTCTGTAGCAGCAGACAACAGTGGGTCAAAGCTCATGCTGGGGCATGAGCTATCTCTGAAACTGAAGGAATGTAGTGGAGATGTTGTAAACAGCTATAGCTTCCCTCCACCCCACCAGGGTTTGCATCTTCCTGTTTTTGATTGTATGTAGGAGCACAGACTTGGCATATTGGAAATCCTCTTCTGTAATCGAAGTAACCGTGCAGTAGGTATTTTGTCCAGCAAGCTTAGAGCACTCACTCAGCAACCTGCCCTCCAGCATTCAGTGCATATTTAAGACCTGAAGGAAATGAGCAAAGCTTCAAAACCTACACTAAGCTACAGGAAGAGAACAGTCTTCATCTGGTTTCTGTCTTTGAGACTGTAAGCTCTTCAGCCTAGAGACTTTGCCTTCCCATATGTCGATAAAGCATTTCAAGCACTACATTACTATAAACACCAGTGGATGAGGTCATCATATATCAAACAATATAATTAAATCAGTGCTTTATTCACTCTCTGTGTCTCATTATGGCTGCCTCCTAGGTCACACTGCAGCCTTGAAGATCATGTAAGAACTCTAATGCTATAGCAGCCCTCACAGAAACATTTGCTTTGAAGTTGATGCTATTAATTTAGAAACCAATCCTCAGAAAAATGTAAAATGTGGTAATTTTGTAAAATGTGGTTCTATTTTTAAAAAGCCATGTAAAAGGGAAACACTCATTATTGATTTTTTGCCATAAATTGCCATGCGTGAATGTCAGCCCACAGACGCTGATCACATGATTGTGATGGGATTTCTTGATTGACTAGAGGTCTGAAAGCAATTGAGTGGATGATGTATTAGAAAGGACCCTGTTTCTCAGAGGCGAACATGAGCTTGAAGCGGTGCCTGCCAAGTAACCAGACTTTAAGCATCAGCACAAAACTGCCAGTTTTAGAATTTAAGTGATGCTTACTTTTGCCTGCTTCTTTGAAGTGCACTCACTCTGAAAGAACATAGGAAAATATTTTAAGTAAGATCGTCCTTCCCCCTTTCATAGTTTCGGTACTCACACTTTAAATCTTGTGTTATATCAGCACCTATGTTTGTTTTATAGCAATAGATCCTCATATGTGTTTTACAAGGAAGTAGGCTACCAATTTTGTCTGAGCAGTAAGGTACTTTGAAGTGTGAAGTCATAATTATAGATATTCGGCTAAGCCTCGTGTCTCACCAAGTATGATGCCTTGGGCATGTGTTATTGCTTACCTATGCCATAATTACTGTACACATGTAGCTACAGGAATATGCCCATATGGTTTTCCTACTGTAAACTTTCAGGTGACTTGCTAATCTAGGCCAGTACTCAGATTTCAGACCAGCCCTTATTTCTTAATAATTAAAAAGCTGGCATATAAAAGCATTAAAGGTCTCCCAGATCCACTTGAAATCAGGTTACATCCATATTCTGTCTTGTTTTTTGAATAGCAGCCCGACAGCATGCAAAGTTGTGATGTTGTCGCTTGACCTGCTCTCTCAGTCTTGCTGGCAAGGGAAAAAGAGGGAAAGATATTTAGGGTTTACATTCTCTTGGGTTTGTCATAAATGAAGGAGATTTTTTTTTTCTCCCCAGGGTGTTTCCTGAATTAATTCATATTGACTGATGAATTTACTGGAGTAATACATGTTCTCCCTCCCTAATATTTATCTATTAGTCTCTGGTGCTTTTCCTCAGTAACAGTAATGATGGCACAGACTGGTGAGTTGATGGCATGTGTTGTGGGCTGCTATTTGCTAAATTTGAGCCTGAAAGCAGGAAAGCGAAAGGAGAGCAAAGGCAGCTCTTTAGCAGGACAGGTGGGCCACAGAAATCAAAGATAAAAGTTGTGCAATTTACCCAAACAGCCACACTGAGGGTTGAGGGCATCTGTCAGCTGGGGCTGCCTCTGGGACTAGTCTGCTCTCCAAAGCACTTCCATGAACCTGCTGCTGCAAAGGTGGGAGGTGGTGGATGATGATGAGGAAGGACTTGCTGGGTCCTGCTGGCAGTTGGAGTCAGTAGTTCCCGCTAGGTAGCTCCCCTGCTGGGAAAAGCAGCCCTCCTGGCCGGGTAGGAAAGCTGTGGGAGGGCAGGGAAGGCTACTTGCCCCCAGGGTAGAGCTGGAAATCACCTGGCTCCTGCTCAGCTAGTGAAACAACATCAAGAAGAAGAGTCTGTTATCCTGCCTCATGTTGTTCTGGGGTTCTAGAGAGAAGTCAGCTCTCCAGTGCTTAGTCTGCTTTTGGGCACCCTTCTGTTCCTAGGCTTTTCTTGTTTTCCTTTTCAGTAACATCATTTGATCAGGGATTAAAAAGAAATCACTGTCAGACAGCAGAAGTATAGGATGCTCAACACTAAAATTTCCAAGGTCTTAGAAAAAAAAATTTAATTTTATTATGTCGGGTTAGTGGCTTGATTGTTGGCTGGTTAGGCACTTGCTAAACCTCCTAATACAAAGAATAGACACTTTTGTTGGTTTTATGCCCTGTTTTATATCCCTGTTCATGTTCCATTATTTTGCTGTGATTCTTTTTTAAAATAGAGTAAAACAAAAGTGGTAAACCCTAATTTAGAGGTGTTAGCAAGAGCTGGCTCACTCTGATAAGGGTCAACCAGGCTTCACTGGTTCTTTACTATAATCCACTACCCACTGTGGTTTATCCTCTCCGAATATTACTCTTCTGTTATACTTGCTATCATCTCTGTGCAGATGATAGCTTAATACTTTCAAGTGACCTAAATATAACGAACAGCAAGCCAGAAAAAAACTCTAAAAACACACCCCTATGAGAAGGCAAGGGCAATACCGGCAAACTCGCTTCTCTTAGGACAAGTGTGAACAAGTGTTGGATGTGAAGGAAAAATATCTTTTTTATTTTTTTGTCTTTTTCCCCACCCCCTTGCTACAGGGGCACGATCCTCATTTCTGTTCACAGTCATCTAGGTGTGTTGTGTGGCAGGGCCCTTTTGCTTGTGCACAGCATGCTGTGCCTACAATACAAAGCGATACACGTCTTTCAAGCGGGAGCCAGCTGGGAGCACAGCCTGAGCAAGCTCAGGTCTGTCTGTACCTGCCTGCGTACAGAGATCCTTAGAAGAAAGCAGAGACACCCATTTTCTCCTTATTACTGCGTTGCACCAGAGGCAAACGCTCTAATTAAAATTTGCAGTTAGCAGCGGTTTAGTTATAACTGCTGTAAATTTCAGTCATGTTAAGACTTCCTGGTGGTGGGAGGAGAGGCACAGAGAAGCCAGTGAGCGCAAACAAGGGCTCTTGTGTAGCTGCCTATAGCAGCCCGGCCCCCGTCTTCCATACGTTTTGTTAAGGCATCACCTATGGCACTTTGTACCGGGAAAATTACTAAAGAGCTTAGAAGAAAGTGTGACTAACTGTATAGTGGAGGAGCTAAGATGTGTCTTGTAAGAGGTTCTTGTCGCATCCTGCTTTCTGCTGGGCTGGGAGAGGGGGGAAGGGTGCTTGACAAGGCTCAAAACAGCCTTGCTGTTGCTTTTGCCCTGGTGGGTTGCTTCCATCAGTCTGACACAGCAGGGGAAAAATGGGAACTCGGATAATAAGGATGCTAAGATCAAGAAATACGCATTTTAATAACGGCATTAGAGAATGGTTTTGCATATCTTACAACTACAGTAATAGAAACTTCGCAAACTAATGGTTTTCTGAACGGATCCCAGTTTTTACCTTCTCAGTCACTGTGTTCATTTACTTTGGCTCTCCTGATTGCTACTCAAGTGCTGTGCCAGGTTACTGTCTTCTGCTTGCTTTTATGAGCTGGATGGCTGCAAAGGTCTTCCTTCCAAATATTTATTTGCTGTCCTACACTGTGCTGTTTCCACCACTACATCTAGACTGAGGAAGAACGCCCAATTCATTTCCTTTCTGGGATGGGAGGACTTGATCTTATGGGACCTATCAAAAGAGAGGTGCAGTCTGGTATGTAGCTACCTTTTCCCTTCTACAAGGATGCTTTTCTCTTGGGCAGGCTGGGCAGGAGGCTGCAGGTCTGGACTTGCTCTCTCCATTGAACATCATTTAGTAGTCTGTGTTTAGGACGGAGGGGCAGAAAGGCACCAAATTGATGGGGTCATATTCCTGTGGAGCCCCTGCTTCCTGTCGCACTGTGTTTGACCTGACATAAGCAGCTGGCATAACATCACTGTGGGTGTTGCCAGCATTTTCTTCTTTTAATATTAAATTTTTTTGGAAAAAAAAAGATTCATAAAACTTTTAAAAGGCAAGAGAAAACCCCAAAGGATCTTGGCTGCCTCTGCATGCCCTATAGGTATGTCTGGTTGTTTTTGATGAGTGAGGTGCTGTCCTCCTGTTTACCTCTCTCAAAGGAAGTATCTGTTGACATAGTCTGCATTTCAATCATCTTTATTACACAGCGCTCTGGGAAACCTTTGGGGCAAGTCGAGCCAGACCTAAAAGTAGCTTCTTGGTCACAAAGAGAGATGAGCCCGACCAGACGGCCACAGTTTGTATTTCTTTATTTGTAGAGATCTGTGCCCCGATAACCTCAGACCCCGCAGCAGCTAAGGGTTGGCCTAATTTGGAGCAGTGCGGGAGGGGGGTGTCGGGCAGGTCAACCAGTGGCTGCCATACCTGCCCTTGTGCCATGGCTAGTACGGACCTGGCTGTGCTGTCAAGGAGCCGGCCTTGCCATCCAACCTGGCGGAGGCTGGGGTTTTCCTGCAGTGGGAGTGCTGAGTGGGTGTTACTGGGCTCGGTGCAGCTCATGAGCATCCATTTCTCTTCCCCTCCCTCTGTCCCACGTGTTTTCGGTGCGTGCTGTCACCGTGAGGTGCTGCTTAGTGCTTGTCGCCCTTAGTGTGGCTCAAATGTTCGCAAGACTTCATGTGCCACGTGCCAAGATTTGTTTGCTGAATGTCTTCCAAAGCACTGCACTGTGCGGGTTTGTGTCCGTACGGTTGGTACCTGCGTTGATTAGAGAACTGCTGTCGTTAATGGTCGGCTGTGTCGTCAAAGCTGTCTGTTAATGTCTGCACGAGGAGAGAGTTTTTACTTCAGAGGGAAGCTTGCATGTCAGGGCTGAACCGTTGTGGGTAAGCGAGCTGTGGATGATTTGCATGACCTTATGATGCGTCTTGTATTATCCCATGCTCTTGTAAACCTTTCAAATAGGTGAAGTTAACTTTGATTTACATCAATGCAATATTTTCCTCTATTGCTCAATGATGAGTTCTAGATAGACGCTGATGACAACGATGCTACGTGAAGAGCATCCATCTCAGTAAAAGGTGGAGGTCTGACCTGCTGCGATGTGCCCTCGAGGCCTCTTTCTCCAGATCTGTGTGGCTGCCTGGCACCTCTGAGGGACTGAACCCATCCATCTTTCGAAAAAGAAATGACTTTTGACTGTGCTAATAGAAAGTGAGTTACAAACCTTCCCCTCTCAAGATGTCTGCTGTTCTGATGTGGAGCTTTATTTTATCTTTGATTGTTCATACCTTAAGACAATAGCAATCTCTATCAAAAATTGTTACCTGGGAATGCTACAGGTGATTAAGAAACAGGGTATGAGTGACCTGATTGTCAAGTGTAAGGCACTTCTTGTGGGGCATGGGGAGCTGCCTAACAGCTAAATATTCAAATATAATTTAAAACAATTTGCAGAGTCATGCGCTAATGATGAAAGCAGCTTGTGCCTTCATTGTAGCCAAAGATTTCAAGGGCCAAATTCACTGCAAATATAAACACTGGTGCAAATTATATGTTAGAGCCCAATTGTTCCCCTGCAGGCTATAAATAACTCCTATTTTAAGTCACTGGGGGTTATTCGTCTCCTGTGAGAGAGACTGTAGTCTGTGGTGTAGCTGACCAGAAAATGGTTGTTAGTGATAAAGCGGTGTAATTTGCATTGATTTATTATTCATTGGCTGTACAGATCAAGTGCAGCTTACCCAGCGAGAGGGATTGACACAAAATTATTTTGTCGCTTAAACAAATGTCCCTGCTGAGTATAACTGAGAGATGCTGTTGTAACAGAGTGGAGTTTATCGCACACATTCTAGCTTCTAACTCTAGAATCTGAATCAGACTTCAGTAAGAGTTGACTCCAAACTTGGTTTTGCTCTGTCTCTGTAAACTGAGGTTGATAAGTGTTAGACGCAGATGTATATAAAGAAAAAGAAAAGAAAGTTCTTAAATTGGTGTAAATTCCCTGCATATGATAACATGCACATCCTGCTTTAGGAGCACTAGTGCTTTTGTCTGTCATCCTGCATTTAAAACAATAGGTTTTTATTGGCTACAGAAAGGATGAATTTGTGCTTAGTGTGGGCAAAATTAAGTTAGATAGCCCAAGATCATTCTTGTAAGGTTTTCTTCTGAAAGTGTTGACTTCAGGGCTTCCAGGTATTATGAGGCGCTTTGTGATTGATGTAAGCGCGATATTATCAGTGACTACTTTGGTGTTCCTCTGAAAACTGTACTCTTGGAAGAAAACAACTGATAAAGACTGCTTGTTGGGTTTCTCTTCTCTTGCTCCTCACCTTTTTTAAGCCAGCTTTCTGTTTCTGGTGGCTGTGGAAGAAAGCCTGGAAATATGAATCAAATGTTTCTCCAAACTCAAAAATGAGAAAGCAAAATAAAAAAAGAAGAGATCTTTTAAGTGTTATTTTTGTAAGTCTTGGGGCGGGGAGGAGGGTGATTTATATTCAGACCCATTATTTTTAAGTGTGTGTGTGGCCACTGCTGCAGGTGTTGAACCATCCCATCCCTTCTGGAGCTGTTGGCAGCGCTGATTTCATGCCTGTCACACGTGCAGTTGGTGCCTTACAGGTCACTGCAAGCACAGGTACCAGACTTGGCCATTTGACAGCGCAGCCGCAGTGGCTGCTCTTCAGCTGGCTTTCTTCTGCCATGGTCCTTGAGATGTTGTTAGGTCAGCCAGCTCTGGGTGAACCTCCTCCTGGAGGTGCAGCTCTGGGTCGCAGAGAGGTGTGTGCACGGAGGGGCTCACAGCCCCGGGGCACGAGGGGCCCTGCTGGCAGCCCTCTGATGGACCCTTGCAGCCTCTTGTGACCCTGTGGGTGTCCACCGTGTTTCACTGACTGTTCTGCAATTCCGCTGTGATTCAAACTGGGGAAAAAAAAAAGGGAGAAAAAAAAAAAAAGGTGGTAACACGGGAGGGAAAGCAATGCTGAAGGGATATCCTTAGAGGCTTTCTGATGATTCATTTGGCTTTGTCTATTGACTTTGCATCAGTCTCCCTCAGTGAGTTCCCAGCTACAATCTGCCTTTGAATAAATACTCTGTGTCCTGCTATGGACCGTTGTTTTTCACATCCTGGGATGACCTTATGGAAAGGAGAGCTGTAACTATAAATTGCTCTTTTTGGGCCAATTCTTCTGGCAAAATCCGAATAAAATAATAATCTTGGAATTTAATTCTTCTCCTAAAAGAAGCATGTCCTAGCCATTTAAAGCTGAACCATTTTGCAGCATGTTCCTTCACATTTTTGTTAAAGGTTAACAAAACTGTTTAGACAGCTCTAGTGGCTGCACATCAATCTGCTATTACCAGCTGATTAATGTGACTGATTTCGGCAGTGAATTTCTCTAATCACTTCTTATTTACAAACTGGGGTGGTTTTGTTTAAAGCAGCTATGCTGAGTGTTCATCCATCTTAAAAGTTCATTCCTTGACTGAAATAAGTTTAGGAAACACAAGTCTAGTGAAACTCTGTGGCAAATGGTGCCCATAAAAGAAGAGGTCATATGCAAAGTCTCTGGTAGTGTTAATCCCTCTTGTCATCTCCTACAGATGAAGTAAAAAAATAAGTTTTTCTTGAAGCAAAGAGAAAGGAAATCATAGTGAATGTAGGCAAATAAGAGAGAAACCAGTACTCTGAAGCCTGCAAGGAAGTGTGCAGGAAGCCAGGAAACTGTGGATTTCCATTATCCAGGCTATTGGCTGACAGCTGGTGATTTGAAATAATCTACAGCTTTTTCTGGGGAATTTATTTAGACCTTGTAGACTCACTCTACTGGGAAATATAGAGGTTCCCTCCTGAGAAATAAGGTAAAATTATCTAGTCTTCAAGTGAAGTTAGGCACTGAGCCGATGTTTCTGCTGTGGTACATCGTGCTTCCTTACAGAGTGCAAGTGTTGAATCCTTCTGTGTGTTTATTCTTTTGGTAAATAACATTCTGACTGGTATTACACAAACTGTTTCCAATGATAAAGAAAAGAAATATCTAGCAGCTGTGTCCCTATAAGGAAGTCAGTTGGACAGATGCCCACAGGTATTGGGATGCAGGGGATTAAGCAAGGTCTGTGCACTTTATAGGCAAGTCAGGATAACTGTTGAAATATAGCATGGCAGAAACACATCTCCGGGGAGGTTTCACGTGGTCAGATCTGTTATGTAGGATGTTAGCAAAAGTTGTGGCATGCTAGGCAAGGTTGACTGGGGGGGAAAAAAAAAAGTAACTGGATATATGAAAATTTCATTCAGTATTTAAGGACCACTGAGAAATCTGTTAGCCATCTTCAGCAGTCACTATGCTTTTTATTTTTAAAGCAAGCATATTTCCCCTACGCTTTTATGACTTTTTTTGTTTTGTTTCCTTCTGACACTCTGTATGTCTGGGAGGATATTCTACACGTGGCTTTCAGAGTAGGAATGATTCTTCGGCTTTCCCTTTACTCTCTGTACCTTTTAGTCTGATGACTTAGATCTGTTTGTACTTGAGTCCTGTCTGAGGAAAATACATGATATTTCCTAGTGGTGGTCTGACTATTTTTCCTACGCTTATGTTATCGATTGGAATTCTGTTCGATATCACCTTCAGTTTGACTTTTAGCTTCTCTCACAAAAAGTTACCTGATGTTTTTGGATACTTGTGGACTTCTGAAGAAAAGGCATTTCTCTTCCATATGTATGGCTAAAGCTCTTGCCCAGTCTCTCATCACCTTATGATTTTTCTCTCTCTGCCATGTTACTTTTCCTGGTTTTGGCATGTGCTCTCTTGTCCTGTTAATATCCCTTTAGACTGCTCCTGCAAAAGGTCTTCCCATCATATCACCTTTAACTTTATCCTTTTCTCTCTAGATTTCCCTTTACTTTCCACTACCTTAACAAAAATCAACTTAATTTTAAAAGCACCTAACAATCTACCTCTATTCTATCTGAAATTCATACAGTTTTTCGAGACTGTCTCTTGCTCTCCATCAGCCCATGGCACAGACCTGTCTCATTTGCTACATTTTAAAGTGGAACTTCAGTGCTTTTGCTCTTTCTTAGGAGAAACCTATCTGGATATGCAGATCTCTTCTAAGTTCTACTTTTAGCATGATTTCTGCAGAAAACTTGGACTCTGGTGATTGGAATTCATCCAGCCCCTTGAGAAGGGCCCATAAGTGAGGTGGGCAGAAAGGAGGAAAGCTTGGGCTGTTTCTTCTGGTAACCATTCAAGAAAAGAGAATGTTTCTTAAGGGATGGTCTTACATCACTGTGTGGAGTGACAGTCTTTGATACTGAGTCTATTACAGTGGTTGAATACATCAAGAAATGATGGTAAAGGTTTGAAGCTGCTCATACAATGCTCATGCTTGGCATTGGAAGTAGAAAAGGGAGAAGATATAATAATGGGTAACGGAAGAACAGCAAGAAAGAAGAAAGTGATAGAAATGATAGGGATATTAATTGGATCAATAGGACAGTCAATAAAAGGTTTGTACCTAACCTGACAAGGTAGTCGGTTGTGGTCAGTTAGAAACGAGGAAAAGGTTTGTACTTAAATATCAGGTTAATAGGAAAGAGGAATCTAAAATACTTGTGAAGACAAATGCTGTAGAGGACAAAAGATGCATAGCAGAATAATAAACTTGCTGGAAAAATAGTACGTAGTTTCTGTGTTCAGGAAGAACAGAAAAAGAAGGTAGTGTTAACAATGTGAAAGATCATTAAAAAAAAAACCAAACCCAAAACACCCAATATCTGCTGCCCCAACAGGAAAGGACGTACTGAATAAAAACGTATCTGTTATGGTTTCGGCAGCTAATGATGAGATCATAGAAGAACTAGACATGGAAAGTAACTTCAGATCAAGTGGTCAGGAATTGATCTAATTAAAATTAAGGGCGCATTAAAAGTCCATAATTAAAAATTGTGTTTGAAAGGTAGCAAACCTGAGTTTGTCAAACTGCTAGCAAGGCAAGTGAGCTGCACTGGAGAGCTCAGAGACCTGAATAGTGTAGAAATCAGGAGTTCTTGTGAGTATTCCAGCAGCCTGAATATTGAGTCACAAGGAAGGAGAAAAAGCTATCAGGAAAGGGTGAAAGTCAAAGTTGCCAGAATTCAGGCTGAATGGAAGCTAGCAAGTAGTGGTTAGAAACATAGAAAAAGGACAGAGAGCTATATAACTAACTTCCAAACAGTAGGAAGGTTACTATGTAATGGTGCTGCTGGTGCAGGGATTAAGCATAATTTAGATTTGGCATTAGTGTAAAACACAAAACCCAAAACAACACAAAAAAACCCCACCCCAAACCAAAAAACTAACCCCACTACACATTCCCCCCAAAAACTCATAGTGGTGACCATCAGGAGAGCGAAATCTGAACGTGACAGAAGCAAAGCTTTGAATATTGCAGTGCTCCTGAGTTGCACAGAAACAGATAACCTTTGTAACTGCTCACTCCAAAACTGAAGGTATGACGGCAAGCATTTTTAGCAAATCCTTCAACAGCCACTGTCCACCTCTGGGCTCTCTGTGTTTTGTGCTTCATTATGTCAGCTTTGGCATTGTGGTTCTTGAGGATTGTTACGTCAATTCAGGAATGTTTAAAGTATATAAGCCTTAGAAAAAAAAAGATAAAGAAGGCGGGGTAAAAAGAACTTTAAATGTAATACCATATTAGGAAACTACCTGAAGAGTTTATCTGGGGATTTTCAGATTGATCAGAGAAGGGAAAATGCATTCAGCAGTTGTACCTTTTATGTCCTAGCAGAAGGCAGTGGCATTTTTGGGACACTCAAGGGGAGAATATTGTCAGACTGGTTAGGATAAAGTACAGAGTGAGAGATTTAAGCTCCTGAGACTGGAAGAAAGGGGCTGAAAGGAAGCAGCTGGACTTGATACTCAAGAGGAGAGAAGGAAATGTCACAAGTGACTTTGAATTTGCTCTTGTAAGCATTGAAATCCCAGTGTTGGGATCTGTTGTAGGGCAAGGAGGGAGTTTTGTAGGGAAAGCATTTGGTATTAGGTCAAATTAATTTATGTTGGTGACAAAACTTGAACATTTGGGAGGTAAGATGAAGCAAGTGTGTAAGCGCGATGTATGTGGCTTAGAAGGGGAAAAGGTGTGACTGACAAGATGGTTTCGTGAGCTCCTTGATCTGGTCTAACACTCCTGGCCTATACCCCTCTCCTGTCCCTTACCACGCATTCCTGCCATCGCCTTTGTGTCAGATGACCTCAGACTGCTTTGGCAATCTTGAAATGGCATCTGAATCATCAATACAGAGGCGAGTGCTAAAGTCATGAGCTAGAGAGGTTGCCCAAATGTGTTGAACCTGAAGAGTGTGACAGTGTCAGACTTTCAGAAGTGCCCATTGATATGGGGGGCTACCCAGAATAGAGAATAATTATAGATGGGAAAAATAGTGACTGATTTGAAACCTCAGTGAGGCTGAGATGTCAGAGCAAGGATGATGATCAGCAGTATCAAAAGAATCAGAAGGGCCAAGCAGGAGGGGAACAGAGGAAGGTCCTTGAGATTTGCGCAGGAAGAGATCATCAATGACCCTGGTGAGAGCACTTTCATTCAAAGGGAAATGGTAGAAGCTGGGCTGGATGTGATCCAGCGTAGAGTTGAAAGAGAGGAAGCGAGTGCATTGGCTTCAGCCTATGCTTGCAACAAGTTTATAGATAAGGGAAAGCAGGAAAGGATGAACTGCTGAAATAAGTAGGGCTCTTGTCTTGTGGATAGTGGAGAGAGGGGACAGAGAGAAGAGAGAGGAGTAAGCTTGGCTGAAGCAGAAATGTGTAGTTGAAGACAATTGGAAGAGGTTAAAGAATTCTTGGTGAAGAAAGATAGTCTATAGGCTCTGTATGGTGATATATTAGCAAACTGGGTTTTTTTTTTAGTAGGAATTAGCAAAGACCAATGAGAGAATTCAGTTGGAAAAATGCAGCTTCATGCTTAATGAAAAAACTCAGGCCAAATGAACCTTGCTTTTCAGTTAGTTGTAACTGATTTGAAGCAGCAATGTGCTACTGCTTTCCTCTTCCTCTTTCCACCCCCACGGCCACAGCAGGCAGCAGGGCATGGTGCCGAAGATGTGTGCTGGTGTTACGGTGGCTGCTACGGAGTCTGCTTGGCTCTGGAAGGAGAGCCACGCATCCAGACTTCAGGGGCCACACAACCTAATTGTCTGGCTCTTGTCCAGCTGCTGATTGACCCAATAAACCTTAATGAATCTGGATTCCTGCAGTCTGATTTGCTTCCTCTCTCCCTTATGTGCCTTTCTCAGTCCATGAAGAGCTGAAATGTGAGTGCTGGCTTTGACAAAGGGAGTGAGAGAGGGGGGAAGGAGGGGAAGAAAAGGCAGATAACAGCCGAATGTAATCAGTGTTTTATTACCATCCTCAGGAAGTGGGAATGGCTTTAAAAAAAAAAAAGTAGTAGTAGGCTGGAGCAAGGAAAGTTAATTATGGTGAGGTTATTTGACAGGAAATTACAAAATACAAACAGACAGAAGAAACACATTTTAAAACAGGGTAGGAAATCTCAAGTTACTTTACTGTGTATATTCAAAACCCCCAAAGCAAAGGCTGAAAATAGCAGTTTAAACAAAAGCTATCTTATCTGATAAAGGCATTTCAAGCACAAAAGGAAATTTATATATTGGGTTGACAGTCTTAAAATAAACTGATTGTCTTGATAACACCATGGATTTAATTGTGGGAAAAAATTGGGTTCATTTGTATGACCTGCAGACACAGTAAATTCCCATGTAAGTTCATTTCTTTTCTTTATTTGTACATTTCTTGTCTCCTAAGCAGTGTTTATCAGTGTTTTTGAGAAATTGTAAAGGTAGATCTATGCGTGTAGGATGAAACTGATAAATATGTGCATATTTTAAAGATTTTCATGCAGACCAGATATGATTAATTTCCTATGCTACTGTATGGAAGCATATTAATGGTGCTTCAGCCAGTACCATTCAGATTCAGAAAGATTTTGGCAGAAATACGTTGTCTTGGGATGAGGGTAGAATTTCCAGTACAAGTGATCAGAATTATTATTTTATTCACCTTATTGTTAGCATACTTGCGACATGCTCTCGAATACTTGATGTATATTCACTTCCTGTGTGGAAAGAAAACTGTTTGGTACGGCATCACCTTTATCCTGAGTCTGTAAAGCATTTCTGACTGAAGAGAGCAGAACCAGCTAGTGTGGTTCTATTGTAGCCCTGCTGTAGGTATGAAAACTGCAAAGGACGCCAAGGAGGACCTTTCTGGTACCTGGACTGTCACTGAGTCTTTACTGCTGAGATTTTGAATAAACATTTAATCCATATAGATACGTGTCCTTCTAGTGAGATAGGATATGTACTATAGGGTTGATACAATTTGATTTGCTATGAGGGGGGGCAAGGAGAAGGGGAGGAAATAACTCAGTTGTGCAAATGATGTATTAGATCATCTCTGTTCAGATCAAAGACTTAGAACACTGGGGGACTAATATCTTGGTTGCTTTTGACTGAAGCAGTAACAAGAAGGTTTAAGAGGCTTATAGGTATGCCTGCCTGGCTGCCGTGACTTGGAACTTTGCGTTCCTCCCCTATTCTCACTCTTCAGGCTGCACATCTAATAGTGTATTACAGTGTGGTGGGCACATCTACAGCTCAGTACCTCGTCATACCTACTCAGTCCTGGGAGACGTGCAAGTTTGGGGTTTTTGTTCTCCAATTTTTGTCTACTGTGTCTGTGACTCCCTATTGCTAACGCTTTTGAGCCTTCATAACCTACGAAAGCAGTAAAATAAACTCTGGTAGCAAGGTGCTCGCTTACTGAGTGTTATATTGGAAGTTACTGGTAGGTAATGCTTCTTGGCCGAGGTGCAATATGACGTCTTTATGGCTGAGCTAGGTAAGTGGCTGCTTTCATCTGCACTCAAATCTTTCCATTTTATAGGTTATCCAAGTATGCCTGGAGATCTTCTGGAGGTCAGAGTACTCAGAATTATCTGATCTCCTGAGACTCAGAGAGTATCCCTGCAGTATAGCAGGTTCACATCAGCTTGCATAGAGGCACAGAAGACCACAGGGCCCAGTAGTGTCCTATTGCTGGAAAAAAATCTTGCTAGAAGTCCTGTAAATCTGCTAAGATCTGATAGGTGTTTGCTCTCTTTAACAAAGAAATATCAGTTGTCAACAGACCATAAGGATTGGGTTGCAGTATAAATATTCGGAACTTGCAATCACTGGGTTTAGCACTCAAAATAAATACAAGGACACCTGTGCAGGAAAGGTACCTTTTTTTCTATTGATTTATGTCTTACTTAAATGACCTCCAACTTTAACAGGATTTCCTAAATCAACTAGGGGACTTCATAAGCAAAATTTGTGGAAGAAAAGTAGCTTCTCCCCTAAAAGGGGATAGTGTTGATGTCAACATGAATCACTAATCTAAAGCAGTGAGGTTTTTTTTAAAAAAAAGAGGAGGGAAAAAAAGAAACTGAAAGAAAACAAAATAAGAAATGCAGCTAATGGAGTTAAAATATCTTTCCAAAAAGCATATATTGAGGCTATGGAAAAACTGGGAATAGAATCAATCATTCTTGACCGACTCAATTTTTGTTGCTGATTTTTTTTTTTTTTTCCCCTGAAACCCTCTACAGTTACTCCCTGATACAATTCTGGAATGTAGATGGTGGTACTGTTGTAAAAGGAGATCAATAAAATGTAGTGTCCTATAGTCAGCTCTCCAGAATGCTGTGGCAAGTATTGGGAACTTGTTTTTCCAGCAACAATCAATACAAATTGACTCAGCTGATAGAAGATTTTCTTAGGGTTATATAGCATGCTTCAAAATTATAATCTCTGAAGAACCCCACAATCATTTAAAAAAGAAAAAAAAAGTTGTTTGTTACTATAAAGTATCTTTTATAATGGATTTTTTTTTTTAAAACTGAGATGTGTATGAATGAGATTTAAGGTGATACCTTTGTCACAGGTGATCATGATGATACTGCTATTTTATAGTGAGTATTTTACATATGCTGAAAAAGGAAAATTAAGTTCTTGAGATGCAAAGATGCCTTATAACAATCCTTAACGCAGGCTAATACTGTGACTAGGTAGAAAGCATGTCCTTTGCTGGGTATGCATTAATGTTAGCTTTCTTAGCTTCTCAGCTAAAATAAAAATATATAGCCAAAGTTAGCACGCACAACCATTTTGAAAGTTTGCTTTAGCACAGTTTTGTTGCTTTCGCCTTCATAATGATGATAAAACAGATTAATTTTTTTGAAAAAAGGAAACATTGTTTTACATTAAACTGAAAAATGATGAGACTACTTTGGGAAAAAAACTGCTTGCTGATTTTGAAAGGCGTGTACATGAAGCTCTTTGTGACTACTGGGATTAAACAAAGGCTTGGTGAAGAAACATGGAGTTAGTCTTGTCTCCTGGCTTTGGTTATGTCACTTACTTAAACAAGCCTGTGCCATCAGGTGTGTTTTCCTGCTGACAGAACTGAGGGTCTGTGTGCTGGTGACTGACTTGAGATAAGAACAAACTGATGAGAACTGCTTTAAGGACTGAGCTCTGCAACCAAGAAAGGTGCCTCTGCAAGGCTGAAAGACCTATCAGTTGGATTTTGGGATTTTTAGGCCTGTTTGGTATTCTAAAATATGGCTCACTTATTTAACTCGTGTCCCTGCATCTTCGAAACTCCACGGTGGGTAAAGTTTGAACTAATTAACCAGTAACAGATGCAAACCACATTCATATCCAAACCATATGTTATCCTTGTAGTTTATCTGTACTTGTTTCCTTTGAAAACAATGAAGGCTGAATGCGTATTTTGCATGTATATGGTTTTAGTTTTGCAACTTTTTTATGGTTTCCAAATATAGACAGTAGTGCAGTTTGTTTCAAGGTGTTTTGAATAGAGTACCTGGCATATTTCCACCTTCTTTCTGATCAGTCACTGACTGGCTTTCTTAAATATTTAATTTAAAATATGAAGCGAGTATTTTGCAGAAACTCTTAATACAGCCTCAGTCTAGAACTGGAGTCTGTAGAGATTGGGTGATGTTTGTGATCTTTATTACCGGAGAAGAAGAATTCTGTGATATCTTGTTACTCCTTGTCACAAAAAGCAAAGTTTCTTCCAGTTTTAGGGAGAGGGGGGACAAAAATGTTGACAATAAGACCGAATTTTATTTTGAAACTACAGGAGGAAGATGATCAAAAATTGCGAGATTTTCAGACCAATCTCACTCCTGTTTTGTTGGTGTGGCTTTGAATATTCACAGATTAGCAGTGTTACTACACGTTCACCGTAAGGAAAAGGTTCTTCGTCTTACAAAACAGGGCTACAGCCTTGCAACTTGGGACTGGGCAGGGAGGTGTTTTTCTCTATTATGGGACAATAGCAATTCGTTTTATTTATTGTGCAAGGCAGATGTACTTCTAGAAGTCTCCTTTTTATTCCCTTCCCCCCTTCATGTGAAAGCTCTGTGGGAAACAGGCTTCAAAAGAAGGTATCAAATTTTGCAGCCATTCCTACAGTGTGTTGATGTTGCTCCTGAATCCAGCCTGAGGGAGCCATTAGCGTGATCTTCTAGCAACTGAAAAGGGGAAGCGGAAGAGTAAAGTTTCTGTAGCTCTCTAAATCTCTAATAGCCATGGGACCCGCGCTCCATATTAAAATGCAGTTTCAGGATTGTTTTACTCAAACTTAGTAACACTTAATGTATGTATTTACATAATATTACGGAAGAGTTTTCCAAGTAGTTTATTAAAAATCATGAGACATTGCTTATAATGTCTTAACTGCCTATAACATTTTTTCAGTTAATAGCCCAGTATAGAAATTGTTTTCTTATGGATCAGTTTGAAAGAAAAAGGAGAAAATAAATATTCTAATTTTTTTCCAAACCTAGATTTTTTTAAATTGAAGTAGATACAAATAAAAGATCCTTTTTTATTCCTATGTTCTCTAGTTACCTCACTAAACATAAGCAGTTTTGTGTTATATGATGGTGTAACGTAAATCATAGCCTAAGCAACATAGGCATATCAAACTCATATTAAAGGGAAAATATACATGTCTGTTTTAAATGGGATGAGTAGTAGTCAGTGTAAGACTGTTAGAAATAATTTTTTTAATGCTGAATACTAGTGCGTTGTGGGACAATGAATTATCCTCTGGATTTACGAAATTATGAATTATCCCAGCATACCGGATATTTGACATCTTTTAAGCAATATTGTTTTGTGCACAAATGTAGTTGTACAGGGGTCATGAAATAACTGCAAATGCAGATTTTGGCACAAAAGCAAACAACTTTTACATGACTTCTGGCTATCAAATGCCTGTGCTGAAGGCTTTCTGTCTGAATGTACTAAACTGGTTGGTGTTTCTTACACAGCTACAGTGGAACTGGTATTTGCTAATGCACTTTATGTCTGGGCCTTCATTTGTTCCAGTTAAAACTACCTACTGGTGACCTTTGTGTTACCAGCTTCTGCTCTGAGTCTAGAAATGCTTCACCTTCCTCTTCTCTCTCAAGCTTAAGCACAGGCATCTCATCATGAAACCCCTGACTCATTTTTGCTGGTTTAGCTCCCACATTGTTCCTCTGGATGGGAGATCCTCAGACCTGAGTTTATTCCTGAGTTTACTCACAGGTAATGCATGTCAATATTACTCTGCTTCTGAAACAGCCAAACATAAAAAGCAGATAGCATTTGAAATATCCCCATGGTCTGCTAACAAGCCTACAGCTTGCAGAGGGGTCAGAAGTGTGTGTTATATTAAAATCAGGTGAAGCTGAATTTTTGAGATAAGTTTATTTCTGCAAGCAAATATTCTTTTTTTTTTTGATCTACTTAAGCCAAAGTGTCTTTTAGTTTAGTGTAATATGTAATGAGAAGAAGCAAGGTAGAACATTATATATGGAGACACAGCTACTATGAGTGATATGAATTATTAAGACTTGGGTGTGAGCTGAAGTCCTGAGCAGAAAAGACCATGTGGGTGTTTTCCATGTGGCCTCTTCTGAAACAGGTTTGGTGTCAGTGTAACCTGACAGCTGGCCTGTAAGCTCAACAGTGGTTAGCATTTTAAACCCAGCCTCCTTAAAAGCAATGACTGTTAGAAACTGAAGACTCAAAGTCAAGCAAATAATAACAAAAAAAGGCTGGGAGACTGGTTTTGTGGCTGTCTGAGGAAGACTCTTGAAACTACCCGGAGTGTTTGTCGTAAAGCTGATGGTACCGGTAGATGTATGTGTGGCATAAGCCTGAATCAAGGTCTGGTAGGAGGTGTTTTCCCCCACGGGTAGGAAGAATGCCTGGGAGAAGAGGTTGTAAGAAATTGAGCAGGGAGGCACACAAGCCAAAGTAGCCTGTTTTTGGTATGGTGGCACCTTGGGAATGAGAAGGAAGACTGAGCTTTCCTGTACCACTGCTGTTAGTCATAAACCATGTTTTCCCGAGCAAAGAGTATGGGAAGACCTGCAAAGACCACAGGAGCATCTGGGTTTGCAATCAATGCAAGGGTATTACTGTGAATTCAGAGGGGCCTTTTCCAGACTACTTGGAAAGCCGTGAATTCAAACTGGCATGAGGGAATAAAAGGCATTGCAAGTCTGAGTATAGGACCCACCTGCTTATCATTGCTGTATAATTTGAACTGGATTGCAGCAACTGAATCAGATTTTTGAAGGCATGGATGAAGGCATCTTCCAATACCATGTTCACGGACTGTAAGAGACCTCTTGCAGAGCTGAGAACAGATTCTGGGTCACTTCAGAAAAATAGTTCTGTGTTGGATTATAATGAGGAGCCTGTTTGCTTACAGCTGCTGAGCACAACATGTGTGCTGCCCTGTATATGGTAAGGCTATATCCTGCAGTACTTCTTATGGAAATACTGAGGATATTGAAAGGGAAGTAGAAACCCCTTTATTTTTGTAGTACAGTAATTCTGAAAGGATTTTTTTCCACCACAAAAGCTCTCCATGCCTGCCCCTTAGGAAAGTTTAACACAGTTTGGAACTGTTTTTACTTGTAGTCAAGAAAGGTAAACCCTGTGTAAGGGTTATTGGGACTATTGGAAGGGTTATTAGAAGGCTAAGTAAGATGCCAGACAGTCTGTATGTAAGTCAGATTTAGGCACTGGGGAAAGAATCAAACTGTGGAAGAAGTTGTCATAACATAAATTGTATAAATACACACCACTAGTATGTAAAGATTTTAAATTATTTTTAAATGAGCACAGATGTATTTGAGTGAATTATGTCTAACAGGTAAAGATTAAAGGTGGTTCCCATTGTTTAAATGAACTCAGTCCCAACCCTTTTTAAATCTCTGACGGCATGCTGTCTTGGTGCAGTCCTGGCTCTGTGGTGAAGAGGGTCCCTGACACATACTCCCCTTCATCCACCTACTGTTGCTTTGTGTCCTGCCCCTTCTGAGCTTCTGGGAACTCTTCCACTCGGATTGAGCTGCAAAATGAGCACATGGTGTTACTTCTCCTTCCTTTCACCACACCAGCTCACCTAGCTGAGGAAGATGAGAGGCATAAACAAGAATCATAGAATGGTTAGAGTTGAAAGGGACCTTAAATATCGTCTAGTTCCAGCCCCTCTGCCCTGAGCAGGGACACCTCCCACTAGACCAGGCTGCTCAAAGCCCCATCCAGCCTGGCCTTGAACACTTCCAGGGCTGGGGGATCCACAACTTCTTTGGGCAACCTGGTCCAGTGTCTTACCACCCTCATAGTGAAAAATGTCATCCTAATATCTAATCTAAATCTACCCTCTTCCAGTTTGAAGTCCTGCTGGCCACACTATTTCTGATACATGCCAGGGTGCTATTGGCCTTCTTGACCACATGAGATGCTGCTGGTTCCCCCAGGTGCTCTGCCAGGCAGCTTTCTGGCCACTCTTCCCCAAGGCTGTAGCGCTGCTTGGGGTTGTTGTGATCCAGCTGCAGGATCTAGCACTTGGCCTTGTTGAAACTCATACCATTGACCTCAGCCCACTGATCCAGCTTCTCCAGATTTCTCTGCAGAGCCAACCTACCCTCCAAGCAGATCAACACTCCTGCCCAGCTCGGTGTGCTCTGCAAATTTAGTGAGGGTGCACTTGATCCCCTTGTCCAGATCCTTGATAAAGACATTAAACAGAACTGGCCCCAATACTGAGCCCGGAGGAACATCACTTGTGACCGGCTGCCAACTGGATTTAACTCCATTTACCACAACTATTTAGGCCTGTCCATCCAGCTAGTTTTTTACCCAGCAAAGAGTACACCTGTCCAAGCCATGAACAGCCAGTTTCTCCAGGAGAATGCTGTGGGAAATGGTGTCAAAGGCTTTACTAAAGTCCAGGTAAACAACACCCACAGCCTTTCCCTCACATACTAAGTGGGTCATCTTGTCATAGAAGGAGATCAGGTTAGTCAAGCAGGACCTGCCTTTCAGAAACCCATGCTGACTGGGCCTGATCAGCTGGTTGTCCTGCATGTGCTTTGTGATGGCACTCAAGATGGTCTGCTCCATCACCTTCCCCGGCACTGAGGTCAGACTGACAGGCCTGTAGTTCCCTGGATCCTCCTTTTAGCCCTTCTTGTAGATGGGCGTCACATTTCCTAACCTCTAGTCAACAGTGACCTCCCTGGTTAGCCAGGACTGCTGGAAAATAAATGATGGAAAGCAGCTTGGTGAGCACTTCCATCGGCTCCCTTGGTACCCTTGGGTGGATCCCATCCAGCCCCATGGACTTGTGTCTGTCTAAGTAACATAGCAGGTTGCTAACCATTTCCCCTGGGAATTATGGGGGCTTCATTCTGCTCCCCATCCCTGTCTTCCAACTCAGGATGCTGGGTACCCTGAGAAGGACCGGTCTCACTATTAAAGATTGAAGCAAAGAAGGCATTATGTACCTCAGCCTTTTCCTCATCCTTTGTCACTATGTTTGCCCTGACATCCAATAAAGGATGGATGTTCTCTGAAATGTGGCATTGTTTGAAAGCAGCACGGCATAAGTCCTTATTGTGCTTCGGTGCCTCTGCTGTCGTATCTGAGTTTTTGTTGTTTACCTTCTTTTACACCCTGCAGTATAACTGTTTTTTCTGAGAAATTATTTCCTTCCACTGTCAACATTTTTGTCTCATCACATCTTATGTGCAATACAGTTTAAAAGCACAGTGTTTTCAGGTGATCGGGCAATCATGATTGCACTGCTCATTTTCTAAGGGCCTGCTCTGAGACTTACGGGTATGATCCATGTGTGCTACTGAAGCTTGTCACATTTGGGTGTGACAAATGTAAGTATTTTGAAGAAACTTGGCCCTGTAAGCCTCCATTTGCGCACTTGGAATTAACAGATGCTTTAATATCCCCGTGTCATGCCCCCTCTTCTGTAATGTGCATACAATGATATCATTCACTTCATCACACAAAGATGATGTGAAAATGAATCACTTAATGTTTGTAAGGCATTCAGATGTTGTTGTGATGAGCACTGTAGGAAAACCTGCAAGCAAATGAATAATTCATTGTTCAAATCAGGCTCTGAATAGTACACAGTAAACAAGACATGGGACTTCACACTGAATAGTAAGAGTATGAAAGGGAATGTGATCCTGTGGAAAGAGTGTGGTCATATCCTAAGGGATTTTACGTTAGTGTATGATTGGAAAGGATAATAAATATACAGCTTCTCTTTTATTTCTTTCTTTTTCCCAGTATTAGTTATGATGTGTGTTTTGGAACAAAGAGGAAGTGTGTTAGGCTTTCTAAATTACCTGATTTTAAGTCTATAAGTCTCCATCATACAATGATATGGTAATATTTGGGAATCCTAATCTGTTCTTTAGTTCCATTTTCATAGTTTCCTGCCACCCAGCGAATCCTTTTAGTAGTCGGTGCTTAAGCATCAAATGAAGGGTGTAACACCCTCTCTGATCACTGTGGGAACAGCCTGTGGATATAGTGTTTAGTTTGGATTTTATCTCTTGATAGGAAATGATCTTAAGAGAAGCTAATGGAAGAAAAGAGTTAAACGTTTCCCTGCATACCAGCTGCAAGATAAGAGTTTGATTTTGATGGAATTGCAGGTACTGGAATAGCTTGTTCCTGTGTTCAACTTTATGACCTTCCTTTGGATGATAGCTCTGAATATTTACATTTTGAGGGTGAAAAAGAAATCTGAGGGAGATATTTGAAGCTACACTAGACAAAAATATGTCAATAATTCAGGCTGATTGATAGCTCCTCTAGTAAACAGAGTCATCTGCAATTTTTTATACTCCTAGAGCATGAGCCATCCATAACATATAATCAATTCCACTCTACTGATGGAACTGATAGGTTTTTTCCCAGGCATCCCCTCCCTACTTCTCTAAGCTGAATCTTTAAAAGTCAATTCATGTAATTTGATCAATTTAAAATGCTGAATACACTGAGGTAATTATACCAAACTTCTTGCATTCCACAGCTTCTAGTGACAATAAAACTATTGACGGTGCAGATGAAAGATAAACCATCATTTCCATGAAAACAGTTGTGATTTACATTTGTCACTTTTTAAACTTTTTAACTGTTTCAGAATTAGCTTTTGCACAATGGTGATTTATAGTTTTAATTTGAGGGCTTCATCTTTCTGTCTTGACGTGAACAATCTTTAGTCTGTTTATCAGTCCCTAAAGATGAATTTTGTATTAAAAACCACCAGGATGCTGACCTGCATTCAGCAAAAGTGTGTGTCAGCTCAGGTTTCTGTTTATTTCCGGGAAAAATCTTGTTCCAGACTTTGAATGTACGTGTTAATCAAGATGTGGTTAGAGTCATTACATTGGTGATGAGTCCAGAATGTGATTGAGCGGTCACTGACATCCATTGGGTGCTTCCATAAAACTGTTCATACAGAGATCATGGCTAGTATCAAGACACTTAAGGAGTACACTGTAATTGGAAGAAAGTCTCTTAGTGTCTAGTTTTTCGGAAATATTGAAGTCCAACCAGGTCATAATGTCTTTGGGCCATGCATGATAGTCACCTTTGGGGCTAGACTGAGTTTTATAGCTTTTTCTTGAGACTCCTTACCCCTTTCAAACTTAATGGTATTCCCAGTGAAGTTTGTAAATGTATTCTATGTATTTCTGTTCTAAGATATAATTTCTGTTTAGGTTAAGTATTAATGTCAGTTGCATGCGTATTTAAAACAATCTGGAATGACGGTGTACTCAAATGTAGATGTGCCTTAAGAATGTTGTGTATTTGTGTGAAATTAATGAATCAGGAATCACTGTTATAAAGACCTAAAAAAAGCAGATTGTTTTTTTTGTTTTGTGGCCCCTGCCCCCATGTTCTTCCCCTCTTTGGCTTCACAATTTAAGTGTAAGGCCACTGAGCACAGACATGTCCAAGGAACAATCACAGCCATGGTGATATGATACCACTACTAAGTATGATAAATAGCAGTTACAGCACACAGGTGTTTAAAAACAAACAAAATCATATTTGAATAGCAGTTCTGTGTTTGACACTTCTGGAACAATTTGACAAAATGCTGGTACCTCAGAATAGGAGGGCAAATTTTAATGAAAACCCCTGCAGAAGAGCTGAGTGATTGGAAGCAAATACAGGACACAATACAAAAGGATAAATGTTCATGTTAGGACTGTGGAGAAATATGCACCTTAAGTACATTAGGAAGGTGAGAAATGTAATGAAAGGAGGAGACTTTCTTTTCTAGGTTCCAAAGCTGGCAAAGAACAGTAAACGCACCACTTTTTTATTTTTTTTTTATTTAATCAGTGTATATAAACCTTTCTATTCTATGTCTAATAGAAAACTTGAAAATTATTAACTCATCTTTCTAAAAGGTTGACCAAATTATTACAGTCCTGAAGGTTGATACATATAGTGAGCTATAGGTGTAGATTCATTGGCCTTCTACAGGAGATGCATTTTGGATGTTAACTAATACTTCCTTCAGTCTTTGTCAGCATTTTCTTAGGGCCCTGTATAATTTTTAACCTGAGTTCATAGTGAATCCAATACTTCATCAGTCTCTCAGCCAAAGGTGGATTTCAAAAGTTGGATCCAAAAGTTTGGAGGTACTGGAAACAACTTATGATGAAATCTGAAACTGCAAGGTAGAAGGTAGTGAATTTAGAAACCCAAAGCATTGCATGCACCTTTGTCTTCTGATGCAAGTCAGGGCCTGAGTTAGAAACTGCAGACTTAAAGCTCTTTGCGTTTTTGCCCAGCGATCTTAAAGCATATTATGGAATCATGGAATCACAGAATTTCAAAGTTGAAAGGGACCTCTAGAGATCATCTAGTCCAACTCCCCTGCCAAAGCAGGATTGCCCAGAGCACATTACTCAGCACTGCACCCAGGTGGGTCTTGAAAGTCTCCAGAGAAGGGGACTCCTCACCCTCCCTGGGCAGCCTGTTCCAGTGCTCTGCCACCCTCACCGTAAAGAAGTTTTTTCTCATATTCGATTGGAACTTCCTATGTTCCAGCTTGTGCCTGTTACCCCTCATTCTGTTACTGGGAACCACTGAAAAGAGTCTGGCTCCATCCTCCTTAAACCCATCCTTTAGATACTTGTAAACATTGACAAGGTCACCCCTCAGCCTTTTCTTCTCCAGGCTAAAGAGTCACAGCTCTCTCAGCCTTTCCTCATAAGGGAGATGCTCCAATCCCTCGGTCATCTTTGTTGCCCTACGTTGGACTTGCTCCAGCAGTTCCCTGTCTCTCTTGAACTGGGGAGCCCAGAACTGGACATAGTATTCCAGTTGTGGCCTCACCAGTGCAGAGTAGAGGGGGAGAATGACCTCCCTTGACCTGCTGGCCACGCTCTTCCCTATGCAGCCCAGAATTCCGTTGGCCTTCTTGGCGACAAGGGCACATTGCTGGCTCATGGATAATTTACTGTCTACCAGGACCCCCAGATCCTTCTCCTCAGAGCTACTTCCCAGCAGGTCCACCCCTAACGTATACTGGTGCCTGACATTCTTCCTCCCCAGGTGCAGGACCCTACACTTGTCCTTGTTGAACCTCATTAGGTTCTTCTCTGCCCAGCTCTCCAGCCTGTCCAGGTCATGCTGGGTGGCAGCACGGACCTCTGGGGTGTCAGCCACCCCTCCCAGTTTGGTATCATTGTATTATAACTAATGAATTAATCTTGGCCACAATATGAAAGGTGTATGTAAGCTACTATGTGCTTATTTTAGGCCTGCATGAATGGAAGCATAAATCAAATTGGCCTGCCCTGCATGCAGAAGTAGTGTCAGGAACAGAAACCAAAGGTCTCCTTTCAGCTCTTGTTCGATTGACCTAAGAGTGTGAGAAAGCTCATTGATGCACACAGAATTCTGCCGGCTGTCAAGAGAACTTCTGCTTTAGCCCACTTCCCAAAGAAAAGAAGACTTTTTGTTTGTTTTCTTCACCTCCTCTGCCTCATCTTTTCCCCCAATAACCTTTCATTGTATTGGTCAGTTATGGGAGGGTTGGGCAGGGCTGGAAGTGGAAGCACTAAAAATGTTATGAAATAAGGGACTGTCAAGAGGAGGAAGATAAATTAGTCCTTTCTGAGAGACATGTGAATTTACCAGGTCTCTACTGTGGCCTGAGAGCTTGGCTGAACCTCTTGAACACGGTTCAGGACCTTCCATAGCAGGGGCTGTCTCTGTGCCCAGCCGGGAGATAGCTGATGGAGGAGGGCTGTGGGGAACACTTTTGCAATGGTATCACTGGGGTAAGGATGGCTGGGAATTATAATTGGTCGTAAATTAGAATGGAACTTCATTACTGACACTGTTTAGAGAAGAACTTGGAGCTATTCTTTCTGTCTGTAATAATACACTTAGCCTACTTGGGAATGTATTGTTATAATTTTCATCATCACGGCAATTAAAAAAAACCCATTTATATCCAAGTACAGTTGATAAAAGCAGAAACTTATTTAAAATATTGAAATGTAGGCCCCTTCAAGGCAATGTTTCTTTAAATAAATACATAACAGCATCTCGAACTCCAAGAGGCTGTTTTTTTTTTTTTAATCTTCTAAGTAAGTGTCCTTTGCAGTTATGTCTTTCATCTCATGGGAACTGCCTGCTCCTTGTTTTAATCCCAAAATATCATCAAAGTCAGTGGGAGAAAAGAAAAAAAAAAAAATCTACAACCTCCAAAATAAAAGCTCAGTGTGTTGTGATGAAGCTGGGCAAAATCCAATCCTGGTACTTTTACTTTTTTGTATAAAAAAAGACAGAGTGTTAGAAGAAAAGAATATTTTCAGACTTGGACATTTTAATGCACTTTTATATGGATCTTGAATTCTTGTTCTTTTCACGAAGAATCACATATGGAATGTGTGGGGTGATGTCTAATTTTGCTCTCTACTAGAATACAGCATTGTATCTCTTTGGTGTAGAAGCAAATACAAAGTGCATATCAAAAACATCTCCCCAGTCCACTGGAAAAGAATAATTCAGCCTGTCCTCCTTCCACACCCCAGGAAAATCTGCTAACTTCATGTTCTTCAGTCTGAACGAGCTCTCAAGGTCATCAAAGTAATTTTTCGAAGCCTGTGGCCTCAGTATTCTTATAGATAATAACATCAGGCCCATTATCTCCTACTCCTCAATTTTCTTTTGGCTTCCTGCAATTTACATCCCATTGTCCACTAATATTTTCTGTGTTCTTGTAAAACAAATCAAATAGCACTTCCTATCTTGGCTCTGAACTTAATAAAAATCAGACATGCAGCATTTGGGACTTTTAAAATAACACGTTTTAATACAAAGATGTGAGATATCTTTTGAAATCTGTGGTGGATGTTTGTTTCCTGCTGGGCTTAATTTAGGAATCTAGTGCTAGCATTAAACCAAGGGGAAAAATGTTTGCTCTTTCATCTGTGTGCCACATCCCATCCAAAATCACAAACAGCTCCTTTAAATTTCTGATCTTTGTCCCCTGCTGGATGTGCATTATACACATGCCTGTCTGACATATGAGACAACCAGAGCCTTTAATAAATAAATAAACTGCTAAGCCCTGCTTATGCTTCTTGTCTTAGGCCTCATAATCATCTGCAGTTTGGGAGAATGGCAAGTGTCTGAATCTATTTTGATGTAATAGAGATGTAGCTTTTCCTTTTTCTGAAGAAACTTCTTTCTTGCCAAGTCAAAACTTTGTATTTTATTGGTGAAACAGAACACAGGTAAAAACACTTGGGGAATAATTACCTTCCCTATAGCAGAGGACCATTTCCCTTGTTTTCATACTGTCTTTGAATACAGAAGTAAATCTCTTCAGATGTGTCACCTTAAAATTACAACATTTACTAAAGTCAAGCCCAAATGTGAATCTCAGTCTTTAACACCTGGCCATGCAGCTCTCATAAACCGTACTGTAGAAGATCCAGAAGGACTTCTGGTTTTGTGCAAATTTGTATGAAACTATGTGGCTTCAGAGGTTCACCTGCTTGGATGACATCAAATAGCTGGGATCAGACTTGAAAGAAAGTTTCCACTTTTTGTTTGAAAGAAGTCCGTCTTTGAAAAATCATCTTGGGCCCATTGTGCTTTAATAGAGATACACATGAAAAGCATATTTGAAAGGAATGTTATAAAATTGTAAAATGTAGTGCTGAAAAGTTAGATACTGGAATAAATACTGGTCCTGTAATCTCAGATGGTACCTTGTATGTATGCATTATGATACAGATTTTAATTATAAGCCTGCATCTTTTTTTCTCTGTAGATTCTCAGCCTCATTTACATAAACATCCCTTCTCACCTCTCCCTCCTCTCAAACAGAAAAGACTCTTTAAACTGATTAGCTATTTGATGTTTTGTTTTCTATTTATGTCGCATATGAGCAAGTTGCACTAACTGTATGCTGTTCCAGCCCTGATACGAGGGCAAAATAATTAATTTTTTCCTGTAATTCTCTGTGGTACTTCACCAATTGAGGAGCAGGGAGATCCTGTATAATTTAACGTCGGCTTTTTAGTTGCAGTTGCAAGGGAAGCTCAGTTGGCATATACTTAGAGAAATTATGTATTGAAATGTAAATTATTTTTACAAGGTGTGTGCCCATAGATTTTTATTTTCTACCAGGTAGAAAAATTTGGGAAAATTCAGAGTTATAAGAGCAGGCGTGTTCACAAACTACAGACCTTTCATTGAAACGTTGCCAGTTCCTGATCCAAAGCAAGTGTACTCTAAAGCTTCCCAAAGGAAAGCCCGCTAGGGTTTTATAGTGTGTATTTTTCAATTCATTTGTATGTGAAAACTAAAGTTTATGTTTACAGGAAAGGAAAATTCAGCCCAAACAGTTTAATTTTGTGGGAAACTGGGTCTTTGTAGCTAAAAATATCTGGCCTAATTGGTAATTGGCGATGCTGCTTAGATAGAAGTATTGGTTTTGTACAAGGCTGAGAGAATGTATTAAAACTTTGATTTTCTTCAAAATGGCATGGTTTTTTCACATTCAAACTGTTCTGCATGTAGTGGACACTAATCAGCTGTGCTGTCCTGGTAGGAGTATGCTGTCCATGAGCATCAGCTATGGCAGGATGGGATAAGAGGAATGAGGCTGGGCTGTGAAACCTGGTTTGGGTTGTGCTGGGTCCTGAGTTCTCCATCCTGGCAGAATGGTTTATGGATATGCCTGAGGTCTGACCTGCCTTCTGTATTTCAGATTCCTGTGTGTGAAAATGTGTCTCCATGGCTCTAATAGTTATTTTTACTGTAGTATTTCCTACGCTTAAAATAGGAAATATGCAGGCAAATTTAGCTCCTGTAAATGAAAAATATTTAGTTTTTAATGAGTGCTGTCTAGAATTCTGTTCATACCTGACGTTTTTGTTTTATCACCCATTTTCTTAACCTAAAAACCCAACCCTACATGAATTCTTATCTTCAGTTTCTCTAATGGTTGTATTTTTATCCTAGTAATTTCTTTTCTTGTGCGCTAGCAGTTGTTATGACGTATCTTCTCTGTTCCCGGACTTCACTATTGCTTTGATGTGTCTTATACAAGTCCAAAGAGAGGCAGGAACATACTTGACTCTGATCTAATGATGTACACAGCCAAATATGACCAAAATGTAACTGGGAATGGCTATGCTTCTGTATTATACTGTGGTATTTACGTCACACTTTGGGATATTTTGCAAATATTTCAGATATTTCAGTTTGTCCTCTTCACTGATATCCTTAAAATTTTTTCTGTAGACAGTGGGCCATCAAGAAGGGGACACAACAAAGCTTTGTGTAATCTGTGTGGCAGGGATCTCCTGGATTAGGTCTCTACAGAAAAGGTGTTTGGCTTTCAGCTCTGTGCTTTCTTTAAGTGTACAAGTACAGCTTATGTTCATCTTTTGTCTATAATGAAATACTTGATACAAGTTTCACAGTGTGCACAAACAGTCCATGTAGGTCTCTTTGATACTTTATGGCTGGCTAAGCATAGATTTATGTTTGGTTGGTACCCGGATTAAAAGAAAAAAGGGAAGAGGCTCGTAGTTAAGTATTGGCACTTGTGCAGCAGGGCAAAATAAATAATCCTGAAGATGGATTTCCACAGACCTGTAAAGAAATGTCGTGGCAAGGTAGAGGCAGCATGAAGAGTTCAGTTTGCAGCACTGCAAAGGTCCAGATTTACATTATCATGAGCAGGGACTGTGCTGGATGAGTGATGAATTTTCGAGTGTGTGTAATCTATAGGAGATGGGGAAATTTAAGATTCTAAAGCCAGGCTTTTGGAAGAGCTTTTACTCTGAGCTCATGGGCATGAGGGAGTTTTGAGACCACTGTTCTTCAGTTCTCAAGGTATTTTGCTGGTGTGTTAGTGCAAAGTAGTTTTAACTTGCATGAAGATGAATTTAGAAGGCTTTTTCTTCAAAGCAGTCTGTCAATGGAAAAAAAATTGTGCAGAGGTGGAAAACTGAATCATACTGTGCTGGAGGTTACTGACTAAGCCCCACAGGGATAATGCAAGCTTTAAGATAACATATTTTACCTACAAATGTGTGTAACTTACCTATAAATCACTTTTCAGCTGGACGAAGTCCCATAGATTCAAAGAAAATGACTGGTAACCTAAAGTTGGTAACTTACTTGTTTCCCACCCACCCCAAATAAAAGATAGTGCATTTTAATGGTTGTTGAGGAAGGATATGCAACTTCTACTCCAGTGTGATAAAGGAGAAAAGGGTGGGAATCAGAAATGACTCTGCTTATCTAGGATGATTGAGTTCAGTCCTCTTAACTACCCTTTGACTTGATTCAGCTGCTCCCACTCTTTTCTATATCAATGTGCTCTTATATTGGCCTTCAAGCAGTACAGAAAAAAAAAATTAACAAAACATTAAGTATTCATTAATAACTGTTTGTCTCCTTTTGCTTTGGGCATCTTTTAGTCCATTGAAAAATTAATATACTAAATTTTAAAAAATCTTTTGCTACTTATAATTTGCATAAAATTTTTGGAGAATTCCAAATTCATAGCCAAATTTGTGGTGTTCTGTGCTAAAAATCCCAGGCGCTTTGGGTAGAATGTGCTACTACAAGTAGTAGTGCCTCTGCTGGGTTTGGTATGTGTTTTGTAGCTTATGACGTTGAAGAACAAATAGAAGTCATCTTGAGCTATGCAGAATTACTGTTGCAAGCAAAGAAATTAAATCGGTAGATCTTGGGCAACCTTTAATCCTGTGCATTGTTTGCCTGGTGCTTCTTAAGCTTTTGCTTTGAAAATACAGAGGTTGCATATTTTGTCTGAATATTTTACAGGTTTCTGCTTAAACATGGTTTAACAGGTGTTTGTTTTTCATTGCTGTTAAGTTTACATTGTCTTGATTTCCAAAACATCATTCATTCTTTGTGGGTTTTTTTCCTTTTCAATGGAAAAAAAAGGTTTTTAAAAAGAGAAAAGGTTGATAACCATAAAATCATAAACAAAAAAACCCCCTTTTGATTGAGGCTTTTTTTTGACCTACCTGTGTAAGTGGTATTTTTAAAAGTATCATGTAAATACAAAGTGAGTGAATCTGGCTGCGAGGTATTTTTCAATGGATATGAAAAAGTCTTTAGGTTCAGTGTCATTGAGCAGTTTCCTTAAATGGTGATGTGGTTTGGAATGGTTGTTTATAAATATGCAGATGTACTTAAGCCCAAGTATTTGCATGTTAATGAAGTGTTACTGCACTAAGCAGTGGATAGCCAGCCGGAACTGTGGAGATAGGATTTATCATGAGGATCTCAGAGAAACTGCCATGCAATGTAAACACAAGGTACAGCTCCTTTTGACTGGCAGGGATGTTGTTCACTCTTGACACTTATTTTCCTGTATTCTATCAGATGCACAGTAAAACTAAGTTCCTGCTGCCTCCAACCCTTCTGTTTTTTCACCAAAATAAATCAGTTTTCAGGACAGAAGTGAATACCCTTCTTTCTCAGATAGACAGCAGAACTCATAAGGGAATAATTACAAGTCTAATTCAGCTCTTTTAATGACATCAACTGAACGATTCTTGGATTCAAAGTCCCGGATGAGTTCCTAAGCTTTTTAACTCCAAGCTTCTAGGCTGAAATAGTATGACTTTTAAATTTTGTTTTCATTGGAAGATCAAAGAAATTACTGCTGTATTAATTAACTGTGTGTATTTCTGTTTGTGTAGCCTGCTGAAAGAAATTTGTGTATTTAATAGCATCCATTTACTGGGTGAGATAAGGAAGAGAAAGAAGCCTGGTAGGTTTGGCCAATAGGAAGAATTGTCTGTAGGGCTGACAAAAGCTTCTGAAGTTGGTCATCCATGTATGTATTTTCTAGAAGATTTTTCAGTCAGATCTAATCTAATAATCCTGCCATGAGCTTTCCTAATGGGCTTGATTCCAGATGGATTACTTGGTGTCACTGTTTGTTTTATCTTGTGTAGATTTTGAGCATGTGAGGGGTTTTTTTTTGTTAATTGTTGGGGTTTTTTTTTATTTGTTTTTCTTTAAAAATTACAAATATGTAGTTGGGAATGCAGAGGGAATGGTGTGTGTCTACATTGTTTTCTTTTTGGTAATATAATAGCATCCATAGCTTCCCTTTGTGTCACCACACAGTGAAGGAGCACTAGTGCCCTGTTGGTATGATAAAACCTGTGCTCCCGCAGTCCGGGCAGGCCAGCCATCTCTTCTACCTGTTCTCCACTTTCAAAGAGAAAATATGCAAAGGGTAAATACAGCAGGCATTCAGGACCAATTTCGTTCTTGTCTTAATCCTTTATCTGGATCGAGGCTGCAGGTTTTGAATGATCTGCTCTTTAACTTATTTGTCCAACAGAAACATTGATTTCACCCTTGAAAAGTCTCAGTTAATAAGGACTGATAGCGAAAGACGTGTTTTAAAACTATATCTGGAAAGGCGGGGAAAGTAAATGGATGTTGAATGTAGGAAGTAAGTGGATATCATGTGCTCTGAGAGGAATGTACCTAACTTTGACTTCAGACAAATGCGTGTGGGGAAAACCTGCAGGAGTCTGTAGTGCAGGAGACTGAAATGCACAGCTCTGGCACAGCTCCTCCGGGCTGAGGTTGCTGCAGATGGGCTGACTGCAACAAAAGGTGTAGTTGCAGAACATGTAGCAAGCATGGGTTCTCGTAGTGACACAGACGCATCAGCGTGGGGTATGGTGGTGCTGGTAACCCATGTGTGCAGGCTTTCCAGGATCCTCAGGCTGTAAGGAAGGCTGCTATGCCAGATCTCTGCTATGGGCATAGCTGGAGTTAAGCTAGTGTTAACAATGTGCCATTTTTTTGCTTGGTTATTTAATTCCTATTCCAGGCAGAGG
Organism: Rhinoptilus africanus; assembly: GCA_013400135.1. NCBI lineage: Eukaryota > Metazoa > Chordata > Aves > Charadriiformes > Glareolidae > Rhinoptilus > Rhinoptilus africanus. The sequence goes on along the minus strand of VXBO01010638.1, from coordinate 75,436 downwards.
TGTGGATGTTAAAAAGTATCTTTACACCTTAAGGTAGCACCTAGACTTGTTTGGTTTTAAAACAGGAGCTTTTGAAGGGGTGCCCTGACAGAAGGGAACCAAGTGGGTGCTGAACTCTCGCTATGAGAGGGGATAACCTATGCAATGGTGAAGGCTGGGCTTGGTGGCCTACTGCTGCCTTGGAAATTTAAAGCAAAGGCGAATTGTGTGATATATCAAGTGGTCACTAGTCCAGCTTGTCCAGCTTTCTGCTCAAGGCAAGGACAGCTATGGGGTCAGGCCAGTTTGCTCAGGGCTTTATGCAGCTCAGTCTTGAAAACCTGCAAGGATAGAGATGGCACCTTATCTCTGGGCATCTGTTACATGGCTTGTCTGCTCTCATAGGGAAATGGTTTCTACATATAGGTGGTCTGAAAACCTCTCCTTTCAACTGAAGCTCATTGTCTCCACTATGTACTGCTGAGAAGAGCCTGACTCATAACCACCTTATAGGCACTGAGGGGCTGCTGCTACAGCCCTGAAGCTTTGTCCTCTCCAGGCTAATCAAGCCTTGGTTGCTCAACCTCTCCTCACACAGGGCAAATGTCCCAGCCCCTGACCATCTTGGTGACTCTGTGCTGACTTGCTCCTGGTCATCAATTTAGGTCTTGCATTGGTGGGGCCAAAACTGGGCACAGTGTGTGACCTAATGAAGAGAAGAGGGCTAATTGTTACCCTTGATCTCCTGGCCACGCTCCCAGTTATATAGCCCAGGAAGCTGCAGCCCTCTCTGCTGACTCTGGTTCATACTCAGCTTTCTGAGGAGCAGAATCCCCAGGGCGTTGTCCACAGAGCTGCTCCCCAGACAGTCTGTCCCCAGCCTGCATCACTGCCAGGGCTTCCTCTGAGCCCAATCATCCACCCAGTGGTTTACTGATCAGATGTCCATTCATTCAAACCATCGTAGCCCAAGCATATTGTGGGAGATAGTCTTGAAAGCCTATCTTTTAAAGATAAAATTGACATCTTTTATGATGTCTGCTGCTCTGCCTTAGTCCTCTAATCCAGTCATTTCATTTTAGAAGGCTGTCAGGTTGGTCAGACATGATATACCCTTGGTTGGTCCATGCTGACTCTTCCCAACCAGCTTCTCCATGTGCGCAGAGGTGTGCTCCAAGAGTACTCTCTCTCTATGCGCTTCCCATAGAGCGAAGTGAGGCTGACCAGATGGCAGCTCCCTGTGTTGCCCTTTTCTGGAGGTGGGTGCAATGCTTGCCTTTCTCCAGCTGCAAGATATCTCTGCTGGTCTCCATGACTTTTCAAAGACAGGAGAGAGCAGGCACACTGTGACAGCAAACACTTCTCTCAGTACCCATGGATGCAGCCCATCTTGGATATCCTCAGAGCAGCAACTCTGCTGTGCCAAAATGGTAACTGCTTCTGTGACACTGAGGTAGAGCAGAACTGAATGGCTTGTTTGTGCAATAACAGAAAATGTCCTTGGTTTCCTCTTCGTTTCCTTTTCCCTGCTGCATTGTAGGGGAAGGGAGCCTCTGTGCTGATCTCGTACTAAGGTGGTGGTACTTGGTCTGGTTTGCTCAGAAATAGGACAGAGTAGTTGTGCAAAGCAGCTGCCACACGCTGGAGAGAGAGAGCCCTGATATTTTGCTGAGGAGGAGAAATGTTAGAGGAAAGCGTGCTGCCTTCTACTAGTTCTTTTTTTTTTTTTTTTTAGTGTAAAGGTATTGTTTGTTAATTAAAAAAAAGTCCTCAGCCTGGTTGTTGAAGGCAGTGTGCCCATGCTCTGCTCTGGGTCAGGAGCTGGGCTCCAGGGGGAGCAGGCTGTGCTTGCCTGCCGGCTGCCAGCGGCCTCTCTGATCCTGTTTCTGCGGGAACAAATGTTGGATCAGCAAATGGGATGTATGTGAGAATAATAACACGCAAGTATTGATTTACTGGATACCCGAGCTACTTCTGTGGTTGCAAGCTGTCTGCCTTCAGCTGCATGCCTTACGTTTCACCCAAGGCATAGCTCTCCTGCTCTGCTGCCTCCCGCTTTTTGTTTGCAGAGGACTAAGGAGTGCTTTAATGCATGGGACATGTGAGGCAGCGCACCTGGGGAGTGCTACTGAGGGAGATGCTGAGAGCTTCCTCCAGCCTGTCTGTTGTCTGTTCCAAAATGGCTAGGACCATGACTTTGTGTTGCATGTGTTAACTCTTCGCAGGCTCAGGACGGGGACTGCAGTTGTGCCTGGCATCTCCCAGAGGGGTGAAGAGGAAGAAAGCAGGGGTTGCTACAGAATCAGGGGGACGGTGGTGTTTTGTAATTTTCCTCCTCCTATCCCTTTCTTTCAGCATCCCTTCAAAAAAAAAAAATAAAAATCTTACCCCTCCATAATTAGTGCTGAGCAAAAGGCTGAATTCAGCCTGTCTCAGTTCGGGCAAAAAGCGGGGGGAAAAAAACCACCATGACAACAAAATTGTGTTCTGTGTAATTTTAGATGTCAGACTGAAGATCTGCTGATCAGGGATCATTTTCTAGCATAAGACCAGGCCTACAATTATGGTGGCAATTGTGTTTAAAAATCCTGACTGTACTGTCCCACAAATGTGGATTTAACCCTTATTACTATCTAGATAACACCAGACTTGTTGGCTTTGATCTTATTATATAAGATGCTAAGTGGCAACCGGATTCTTTTCCAATGAACCCTTAGTAGATGGACTTTTTTGTAAAAAAAACCCCACCTTGGTAGCTTTTTGTCTCCAGATACATTTGCATTTTGTGGTTTAATTATGTTATGAAAATAAAGGAATTTAATTTTACACAGGAAGGGGTTAAAACAGACCTTGCGCCTGAGAAAGGGAACTTAATGTTATGCCTATCAAGCAGCAATAGGATGAAAATCCCAGAGCGCCTGACAGTGATGTATACTGTTGCCCTCACTGTCACATTAGGAAGCCTTTCCAGGGCTGAGTGAGCTCCCGAGAGCTATGTTTGTTTGCGTAATCATTCCTTCTGCCCTTCCTTCTCTTTCCTTTTTTTTTAAATGTGTATTTTGTTAATTACTTTCTGGATCCTAAGGCTTTTAAATACAGCTCATCAAACTATGAATATATGCCAGAGAAGCCTTTGGCTTCTTCAGTGGCCACCTTCAAATTGCCCCCACGGTCCAAACCTGCAGTTGGTTGTTGATGTGGTGGGAGAAAGCCTTGACAATGTGTCCTCTTTGAGCACACCATGGGTACAGCAAGTGTCACGGAGACCTTTGAGCTGTTTCCCCAAGATGGAAGAGTTGCTTCTGTGGTCTGTGATCCCTCTATGGCTTGGTATCTTCTTGTGTTGCCCACCAGCTTCTGCAACACTTTTTTGTTGCAGTGTGCTGCTGGAATTACTCTTGCTGGGAGAACTTGCTGATCATGATTTTTTGGTAAGGTTCCTGTGTGCTACTGAAAGAGCCATCAGACACTTGCTGTACTGAAAATCTTGCAAATATGAGAGATCTTGTCTCTTAGAGGAGTTTTTCAGTTTAAAAAAGTAAGTGTGGTCTCCAGTATAAAATTTTCTTGAAAATTGGACTCTGATTTATTTCTACATTTACCAACTCAAATCATCTTCAGAGCAACGGTAGTGGCCAGAGCATAATTTCTGTAGTTGGAGTGTATTGCTATTGTAAGCAGAGAAGAACAACTTAGTTTTAGGTTGTGTAGTTTGAAAAAAACCAATCTTGCCTTGACTCTTACTTCTTTTTGCTAGTTATAAAATCACGTCCCCGTAACAGACAGTAATGGCTTCAGTTTTCTGCTTTACATGAAACTGGCTGTGTGTTAAAACTAAAGGAATCCTTTTTCCCCTCAGCATGCTGATACTTCCTGGCAATGGTGAGCAGGACATAAACTCGTTAAAAGCCCCGAATTAGTTCTTAACCAATGTTTATACAATAGCTCAATACAGATTATGTTTACATAATAGCATAATGCAAAACTGTGCTGTTTTAATTTCATCAAATTTGTATGCGCTGTGGAAACCACAGAATTTGTGGGAGGAGGAGGATGCCTTGGAGAAGCATCCAGCGTTAACTGGCCATTGGTTACTGAAGTGGGTACAGAAACCTTGGGGTCAGATTGGCTTTTTTTGTTGCTCCAGGAGGCATGGACTGATGAATGTTTTTTAAGGAATGTTTTTCTCAGTTGCCCGCTTGCCTAGGGGTAGCCTCCTCCACCATAAACACCTTATTCTTGTGAGTCATCCCTTCAGGCTCAGCGTACTGGTGTTTGGCAAAGCCAGCAAACAGATTTGCAGCCTGCAAGCGCAACATGCCACATCTGATTGGCAGGGGCCAGCAGACAAGCTCAAGTCAGCCCTAATTTGTGGAAAGCTTACCAAGATAGGACTGGGCTCCTCAGGAGACAAGTACCCTCTTTCTTATCAACCGAAACAATGAGATACATCAAGGGCTGCTGTCCTGGATGGATTGAATGTGCTGATGCCCTGACGCCTTTTGCAGACTTCAGATGTACTTAGTACTTGGAACATGTCTCCATACTGCTTTGCTTATCCCGAACCTCCTGGAAACCATATGTCTGTGACTCATGGGGCATCGAGCCTGGGTTAATCAGCTATGTTGATGGGCAGGGTATATTTTATTGGGCTTAATGCCACCTTAATGTGGTTGTGCAGTTTCCAGAATACTTTGTGTGGATACGCCCGTAATCAGAGGAGCTTGAAGTGACTGAATTTGTCTCTGTCCAGTTCAGACTGCATGACCTTTAAAGAGACCGTGAAGCAATATCTCTTCCTTTTTCCTCTGTGCCTCAAAGGCCAATCCAGGATAAGGAGGTTTTGAAAGGACACAAGAAAAACAGAGCTAAAGTAAGCACCAGGAAGGAAAGAAGAGAGGAAAGAAAGAAACGGAAATAGCAATGGGAATCAGTTAGGTACAGAGAGGACCCTTTTTGATAGACTCTACTTCTCATAACACTTAGCATACATTTAGATACAATAGTAAAAAAAGCCTTTTTGACCCAGAGAGATGTTTTGTTTGCATTTGCTGCATGCTCCTGCCGGGAAGGTTATATTGTGCATATGAGCTATGGCAAGCTGGAATTGGTTTGTAGGAACCCTATTTTTTAACAAAGGTGCCTTTTAAACTCTGAAACATCTTACTGCTTGTTCTCACCTGGGTTCATGTATTAAAAAAAAAAAAAGGCAGTGTGAGCGTGCTGCAGGTGTGCTACTCGGTTGCCTGGATGACTAACCCTCCCTATTTGGCTGGCTACTTTCTGAGAGCATATTGAACACATGCTCTGGTGCTGTTCAAAGGCCCTGTGAGAGGCAGGAGTTGATTGAAAGCTCTCAGTTATGCTGAAGTGGGTGGCCAAAGTGCAGGAATTGAACAGCTGCTATAAACCTACTGAACTTTGTAATTTATAAATTATTTTGCATGCCATCTGGAGCAAGAATGGTGCCACAGTTTACAAAAGCTGTAGCTTAGGTTCACGTTGAACAGTAAGTGTGAAATATTATGTGATTATCAGATTTTAAAGGCCTAAAGACAGATTCTTAGGTTAGAGATGTTTTGATTGAAACATGTTGCCAGCTTTTCTTGCCTTGCAATGTGTTTATCTAAGTTACATTTGGATCTCCTATGAAGTCCTTAACAATACTTAAGAATCATGCTGTGATTGAACCTAGGATAAAACATCTCTTAGATATGAGGTCCATCTGCTTCATGGGCAGGAGGTGATACTGCTGTCCCTGACAAAGTTTCCCACAGAAAACCTTCCCCATGTGCATGGGTGATGTCAGATGTGGCTGACCAACAGATATTTATGTTTCAGATGGAATAAAGCTACTAAATACATGAGCCCATCTCCTAAATCTTGCTGAGTTGACCCAGCAACTCCTCTTGAGATAAGGGTGCGAGGACCATGCAACAGGCTGTGACCTTGTGGCTGCCTCCTGCTTGCTTGGCTTGCCTAGTCTTTTATGGCCTTTTGCCTTGGTAGCAGAATGGTGTCCATAGGTGCCACTACAGCTGAACAAGTAGGGGCTGGATGAGGAGACATGACCAAATTTTGGGGAAACTTGGAGAAGTCTTTCTCCCACACCAAACCATAATTTTGTTCTGCCCAACGATGGCCTCGCCTGGATCCGAGAGACTGGGAATCTTTGAACTTTCAGACTCTTTCTGGTATGAGTATGAAGGGGATTTTTGCCTCTTCTCTTAACAGATTCCTATTTAAAAGGCATAGGGGAAATATGCTGTGACGGTGACTTGTACCTTTACTCTGTGAGCAAGCGGGAATGTAACTGCAGTGGCTTAACATGTGGGTGCTTAATGTACGCTGGCTGTGAATTTAATGGGAAAAGCCAGAGGAGAGAGACTGTAACCCGCAAAACTTTGCTATTTCGTTTTGTCCATGGACCTGCTAATGTGCTGACCCACATCTTTTTAGTTAGGTGCATTGCAGCTTAAGCTCTTTCTGGAAAGTTGGTAGTGAAGGCAGGTGGAATTGAAAAGCTCATAGATACTTGTCAGACATAAAGCATGAATTGACAAATGGGGCAGATATTAATAACAAAAATGGTACAATGAACTGTTGAGTAGTTGTAGGAGTACAGTTCTCTTCTGTTGAGGTAGGTGGAAAAGCTTATGTGCTTGTTAATGTGAAGCAGGTGGATATCACTGGAAAGCAGCAATAAAGAAGGCTTTCTGGTCAATTTTTTTATAATGCTGAACAGGCCGTTCTCTGATATGACTCTATAGCTCATTTGTTGGCATTATGTACAAGGAATTAAATATAACTTCCCATGCCTTGTGCTGGCTGCTTAAAATATGGTCTCAAAATATGATGTAGGAGCTTGGATTAATGGTATTTGTACTCTGAGCGTGTGACAACTTCAATATGTTCTTATTACAACTTCAGCATATTAATAGCCTATGAAAGAGTTGCCTAAGTATTATAGCTACTCTTCAGATTTGAGTTTGTACTTTCCTCTGAAAACTCAAATGTGTGTGCAGGGTTTTCTGTTCTGCATGAGATGCTAAGGAGAAGACATGAACCTTAAACCCAGAACCATTAAAACCAATTAAACCTGGGTTTCTGAGAAGCGGTGCTGATTGACACATGAGTTCTGACTGCTACTTTTTCCCATCATTGGGAGCGCACAAACCGGTGTGTGTGTGTGTGTCTGCCTTCCAGCCTCCTTGGCTATCTCTTTTTTCCCACATATGGGTGCAATTCTCAAGTGTCTGATGCTGTGCAGCTCATACTGCAGCCTTCTGCTCCATTAGGGCACTAAATAGCTTTTGCTTGCATGTACTCAGCTGCATTTTTTCACAAAATCTGTAGGAATTTACTGGCTTTGAGACTCTTAGTCCTCTGTCAAACATGTCTGAATTTAGCCAACAGTTAAAAACTTGCTGGGGACGCGGGTGGACAGACCACCTATGTACATGTGTGCACACAGGTGATAAACCCACAGGTGTTGCATGTGTAGGAACACATGTACCAAGTACTGTATGTGCTTTTTTTTTCTCTGTACACCTGATAAAATTTCACCAGGTCTGAAAATTAAATCACACTTTAAGAAGTGATTGATTTGCCTCCAAGCTTTTTTTTTTTCCTCAGGCATGCTATTTGTTTATTTTTTTTGTCCTATCTCTTAATCCATCCTCATAAGTAGTATAAGAGAAATGCTGACACGCACTTGCCTCTGCCATCACCAGTGGGTGCTGCTCTAAAAGTACCTAGTGATTTTAATTAATTTTGCGGCTGAAAGTTGGACACTGAATCTGATTTGAAAGCGTTCACCAGTGAAAAAAAGGATAGGCTTTTATTGATAGCTAGTCAAAAGTGAAGACTTAGCTGTAATTATTTACAAATCAATTAATGGACCTTTCCTCTAACACCCTATCAGTCAAAGACTGGCTAAGAGCAGAGGAGAGCACTGATAAGAATACACCATGAAACAAAATCAATTGTCTTTTGTCATTCTGACAGAAGTGAGCTGTACACGTGAATTAACCCAGAATGCAATAGGAAAATGTCCACAGGCTGGAAGATAACCCAATTTTGTTAAATCAAGGTTGTCATAAGAATCTTTCATAATTGATGGCAAGATTAGAACATATCTAGCATCCCATTGGTAAGAATCAAAACAGCTTCTGGTGCAGTGTTGCAACTCTTCTTTAAAGCTAGATTAGTTTCCTCAGCCCTAAGATCTGTCCTTAATGTCAGCTAATTTAAAGAAACTACATATGTAGCATGTACTTTGAGGTTATGCTTTTATGACTGAGGTCATATGTTTATGATTGTATCTGGCGGTTACATGGTTAGCCATTATGCAGTTCTTGGAAAGTATTGGTCTAAGTGTGTTTCTGAAGCTGTAGGAAAGCTGTCGATGGGTTTTTTTTCTCTAATCTTTTTGAAAGAAGTCTTTTTAATTAATATGTTCTTGTGTACGAAACCTTTGGTTCAGATTTGTTTGTCTGAATGTGAAGTTTTGATATTTGGAATGTGATAACCAATACCCGAATGTGATATTCGGACTGTAATCCTGTGTCTAATATGACTGCAAAAGGACAATAGAAAAAAAATCTTAATATTTCCTCAAAATGGCCTCTGGAAAAAGTCTAAAATATTTCTGTAATTATCAGTAAAGCCCTAAGATACTATTGGGGTAATTTATTTAAACAAAAAAATTGAAGACTAGCAGTTTTAGCAAATACTAGTTTTTCCTGTGATTGCACGATGTGAATTTCTCAAGAAAACTTCAGAATCGTACCTAGTTTTTTTCTCTTTGCACTCAAATCAGTAACAGCAGTACCCTGATTTCTGTTTCCAGCTGGGCAGTACATATTTCACAGCCTTACGATTAGCATAACTTCATTCCACTCATGCATTCCTCCTCAGCGCACGCCGGCTTCAGCTCCCCAAACTGGGCCTTCCCCAAGCTGCTTTTGGGAAATCCTAGTGAAAGAGACCACTCTGCAAATGCTCCCCCTTCTCTCCATCCCCCCAACATGTTTTGTTGATCCTAGCTGTAACGTACTTTTCTGCATTTCTGCAAGTTATTTTGTAAATCATCCAAGGAGCATAGAAGTTGCGCTGCTGGTCTATCCAAATCATTTTTCAACCTAAGATAACTCTAAAGATTGTATCTCCTCTGAGGTTTAGTGCAGTAGCTCTTCCTCACCAAAGAGTACAAACGGGCACTGGTGAGTTACAAGAGCATGAATACCTGAGAATTATTTAAATAAGCAGCAGGCCAAACTTAAAAACAAAACCTAAACAAAAAATATTAATCAAACTGAGGATTATCAGTAATGTTTTGTGACTGAGACCAAAGGTCAGCACAATAACCTTTCAGTAACGCACGGTGCAGTCATGCGAAAGAAAACCAAAAGAAACCAAACTCTGGTTTCTGTTCCCAGGCTTGGTCTGAACAAACTCGCGTGGTTTGCTTAACCTCCGCAGGGATAAAGCTTTGCATTGCTCACTGATTTCAAGGGTGACCGTACAGATGGAAGTATGTGCCCCTCTGTCAGATGTTTGCGTCCTGAAATGGGACAATTCTTGAGAGAGAAAGTTTCTAGGGACTTTCAAATGCCTAGAAGTATGTGAGGCATGTTAAAGACAGACATGCAGTTCTAGCTTTTAAAACATTTTAACACTGTAAACCCATGAGAAGTTAAAAGTGTATGTAGTGAGCCTGACAATTCCATGATGAACTTATGGGATTCCCAAAGAAGCCTTCTGAGCTCCAGGGTACTCTGTCTGTACCTAGAGAGATGCTTAAGTTTCTGCATTACTAAAAAGAAAAGAATTTTCAGTGCAAAAATAAATATATTAAAAGAATGAAAGTTAGGGGAGCCGTGGTTGCCCTGGAAACCATATCTCTAATATTAATTAGTATGTCAGTTGATTTTAGCTACTGACCTTTTAATGTTTCCCTCTACTTAATTGCATTAATAATTTTAAAATTCTATGTTCTTTGTTTCTGCTTTATTTCATATTTATTTGTCTCTGGTAGTTTTGTCCCCACCCTCACTGAGTTGTTCAAAGACAACCTTTTTCTTTTCTTTTCCCCATGTGCTCATCTCTCCTCAAGTGGGGAAGAGTGAAAGGGGCAGATGAGGAATTGCAGAACTGAAGTCAACATCCAAGCATCTTCCCTGGAATAAATTCTAAGAAAATCTTTGTCTTGTCTGTAAGAAACAGAACTCTTCATTTAAACTTATTATACTTCTCGTGTATCAAAATGACATAATGATATGACAGTGATGTAGACAAGTAGTAACACGAGAAAAATAAAATAACTGTTGTTTTCAGTGCCTTTGACACAAACTATTTTTATAAATATCAAAAGAACTTTATGTAGGTATTTCTGACATGTGTCATAACCTTGGCATTGGTTCAGGAGCACATTACTTGGGATTGTGAGATGCTTTCTGTTCTTTCTCCTTCTGATTTGGCTCATGGTCATGGACTGACATACCTTCTTTGCACAAACTTTTTTACAATATGTTTTCTAGGCAAGAACCAATTTTCTTCAGGGAAAATTTGACTTTGGGTGAAAACAAAGTAAGTGGAGGAAAAGGAGGGTAAAGTACAAAGTTAGCTTCAAATCACTGTCTGCCACCATCTTGAACTATTTTTTTCGCTTGCTTTTGGGAGAGGAACATTTTGAAATAGCATAGCAGCAGTAATCAGCAATGACTATCTTGTATACTAGAATTTTCCTTGGAGGTATACATGTTCTAGGTGATTTACTTCTTGCAGCTTAAAAGCATGCTATTCTTCAAATGTTTAATCCTCTTTTGCCTGTTGCTCCATAGTAAATATTGTGGAAAACCCCCTTGTGTCTCTGTAAAATAATTCTTTGAAGTGTGTTTTCTAGTCTTTTTACTTAGATACTGTTCCTCTGTATTCTGGCGATTCTAAATCACAAAACACAATGCAGGGTGCTCTTACTGGCTGCTTTAGGTTATCAGATGTAGCTGTTATTTCTGAAATCCAAACTTAAAATCCTAAGTCAGTGAAGAAAGGATGGTGTCACAAGTTTTAACTGAGGTTAATTAACAATAGCCTCAAAATAAATGGTATCAATACTTAAGAACGAATACCACTAAAAGCAATTTCAAAGTACTAAAAGGCAGTCCCGTCTGTTTTGCAATTAAGATCTTCCATTTACACAGCCCTCATACAGAATCGTAGAACCACAGAACAGGCCAGGTTCGAAGATNCTGTTTTTGGGTGGGTGGGTGGGGGAAATTAAGATCGTTTCTGGATCTAACTTTGTTGCTTCAGAAACCGTTGGACTGAGATAATTTTGTCTTGGCTTCACTCTTTGTGAAATTGATCCTTAAGCTTTCGACCCAAAGCCTTACATAGTTAGTTGGACATTAAAAGTATATGTGTATGGGGCACATTTAGATCTACCTCAGATCCATATCCTTCTGATGCATCTAGCTCACAGTTCTAATAATATCACAGCACATCATGACAACACAAAACCCAATTGAGCAGATGGTCCTCTGGCTCCAAGAAGTACATTTGGCATCTGCAAGGGCACAGTCTTTTTTTATCATAATTTTCCCAGGCATTTTACCCCAAATTACTAGGGGAGTATAAAATTTCTGAAGAAACTCTAAAAAGCTTGTCTGCCAGCAACCATCTTATTCCATATTTAAGCACCTATGTAAAATATTTTGATATCCAGATTTTCAGATGAAATCAACATTTTGATATTTTTGTATATTTCTGATGGAGAGGATACTGGGTATCCAGACATGGGTGTTGATCAGTTTGTTTGCTGTTCATGCAGCACGTCACCCTCTGACAGATTTCTATGTTTCTGTTTTAGATATGTGCTTACTCAATCCCCTTGATCTGTCAAAAACATTAAACGTTTTTATAAATAATGATATTTCATGTGGAATGCCCTGGAGATCCAGAATCTTGTTTTTACAGCCCAAGGAAGAAGTATTGCTGGCAGCAGATCAGGAAATTTGAAATACAGACTTGCATCTTAAATTGTGTACAAGTGCAAACTGGTATTAGGTGATGTAACACACCTTACCTTCCTTATTAAAAGAAGGAAGGAGGAAAAATGTAACACAAGTGACACGTGATTAAGAATTAGCTAATTTTTAATGAAATCACTTGGAGATTGCATTATGTTTAACATATTATTCGCTTAAAAGCATAATCTAGTTTAAGGATGGATTCTACACAAAGGAAACTAGGGTGTTTTTTCCCCTCTGACAAATTTCTCTAATTGTATGTATGTTCTAATCAATGTTGCTACTAGTGATAGAAAACCTGTTTTGTTTTATCTGAAACCCATTTAGACAATGTTAGCTCTAGATCTGAACTCTGTTTTGACTGCTCAGCCATGCTTGGTAAGAGAGACACTAATACAGATGTGGGAGAAGGGAGCACAAATTTCTGAAAAAAAGAACAAAAATACTGTGGGAGGTGAAAAAAGAGTAGAAAGTGAAGCCAAAGTAGAAAGTAAACACAGGAGGTCAAAAATCAAATTTAGAAGTTCCAGTAAAACAAAGTATACTGTAGGCTGCACTACCTCTGTCATTTGGGGCAAGAAGAATGTTTCTTTGCTTATATATGGATTAATGGGCAGTCTTACGAATTCTAATATTTCAAAAAGTTGAATCAAATGAAGAAATGTAGAACAGATCTTAATCTTTGTGTTCAGTAAAGTGTTATAAACTTAAAACAGAGTTTAAGGATTACAGATCCTCAAACNGGAAGCCTAGATGAGATTATCTAGTAGCTTGTCTATTTGCGTCTTGAAAACCTGCAGCAATGGGGACTCTACCATGTCCCTGGGGAGGCTGTGCCAGTGAATGATTTTTCTTACTGTAAAAAACTTGTTTCTTCCATCTAAGAGTGAGCAATACACTGTTAGGTAGCTAATGTTGAACTTCTGTTCTGAGAAGAGGGGATTACATGAACTTTGTGTGTTTGAGAGAGAGATGGAGGAATTTCAGTGGAAGTAGACATGCATTTGACCAAAGTTTTGTTAAAGGGGTTTTTATCTGTTTTTGGGTGGGTGGGTGGGGGAAATTAAGATCGTTTCTGGATCTAACTTTGTTGCTTCAGAAACCGTTGGACTGAGATAATTTTGTCTTGGCTTCACTCTTTGTGAAATTGATCCTTAAGCTTTCGACCCAAAGCCTTACATAGTTAGTTGGACATTAAAAGTATNAGATTTCTATGTTTCTGTTTTAGATATGTGCTTACTCAATCCCCTTGATCTGTCAAAAACATTAAACGTTTTTATAAATAATGATATTTCATGTGGAATGCCCTGGAGATCCAGAATCTTGTTTTTACAGCCCAAGGAAGAAGTATTGCTGGCAGCAGATCAGGAAATTTGAAATACAGACTTGCATCTTAAATTGTGTACAAGTGCAAACTGGTATTAGGTGATGTAACACACCTTACCTTCCTTATTAAAAGAAGGAAGGAGGAAAAATGTAACACAAGTGACACGTGATTAAGAATTAGCTAATTTTTAATGAAATCACTTGGAGATTGTATTATGTTTAACATAATATTCGCTTAAAAGCATAATCCAGTTTAAGGATGGATTCTACACAAAGGAAACTAGGGTGTTTTTTCCCCTCTGACAAATTTCTCTAATTGTATGTATGTTCTAATCAATGTTGCTACTAGTGATAGAAAACCTGTTTTGTTTTATCTGAAACCCATTTAGACAATGTTAGCTCTAGATCTGAACTCTGTTTTGACTGCTCAGCCATGCTTGGTAAGAGAGACACTAATACAGATGTGGGAGAAGGGAGCACAAATTTCTGAAAAAAAGAACAAAAATACTGTGGGAGGTGAAAAAAGAGTAGAAAGTGAAGCCAAAGTAGAAAGTAAACACAGGAGGTCAAAAATCAAATTTAGAAGTTCCAGTAAAACAAAGTATACTGTAGGCTGCACTACCTCTGTCATTTGGGGCAAGAAGAATGTTTCTTTGCTTATATATGGATTAATGGGCAGTCTTATGAATTCTAATATTTCAAAAAGTTGAATCAAATGAAGAAATGTAGAACAGATCTTAATCTTTGTGTTCAGGAAAGTGTTATAAACTTAAAACAGAGTTTAAGGATTACAGATCCTCAAACTTGCTGATATATATATATATATAAATGTCACTTCACAGGTTGCATAGCAATCCCAGTTGTCAGTATTACAGGTTTATGTATTGTTGGCTTAAACTTTAGGGAGCAACCTCATCAAGCGAGGGCGGTGTGCTTTTACTGTCGCTCATGGATGCTGGCAGAGCGTGTGATTAGCACAATGCTGGTATTTGTTATGTAGGATTATTCCATGTTGTTTACTGTCAAAATATAAGAAGGTGAATGTGACAAAGTTTCCCTACAGCTGTGCGATGTATTTTAATCCCACAGGACAAATATGAACAGGTGGAAGGACGTGAATGTTAAAATAACAGAAGTTAAGGACCCAGCCCAGCTCTAGTACCCACAACTGTGGCTGTGGGCATTCAAACAAATCACTGTGTGGTGACTTCATTGTAAATTCATAGCGCTGGTTACTGCCTCAGTACATACTTTTTGACCTGTGGAGTAGTGCGAGGTAGTTCCCATGCACCGGAAGTGCGTATCCAGGCAATTCCCAAGAGTACCTGCTGGCCTGTGAATTCACACACTCCTTGACTTTCTGCATGTACTCTTGTCATGGCAGATAGCATAATAAACCTGGCTTCTTAATATGTTGCATGAGTTGAATGAGCAGGTATGTTTCGAACGACATTTAGCCTGATGGAGACATAGTTCTGTCATGACTGCACCGTTTTGTTTTATTATTTAAAAAATAAGGCACCAACACTAAATTTCAAATGCAAAGTAGAGAATAAGGTTGGTTGAAATATACTCAGTTGTCAAAAACTCGTTAAACTGGCTTTGGTCTAGCTCTTATTTTGTGCCCCAAAGTAACTTTGTAGACATAAATTAAAGCATGCAAATATCTGCTTGATCTGAGGCTGGAGGAGGCAATTAGGTATTTTCTCTGGAAAAACTTTATCCGTAACTATTTCCTTGAGGAGAGGAATAAAAGAAGGAGAGGGGTTTAGAAAGTAAGCACTTAATGCTTTAAATTACACTATGACGCTGTGCCAGTGGAAGCAGTTTTGTGACCAGTCCCTGCATTCAGAAAGTTGATTCACGTTGGTAGTTGGACCTGCACAAGGGCCAAGACCAGAAGATCTCCCATTTCACCCTGGGACAAGTAGATAACGTTGCCTCACGACTTTCAGAGTTTTCTGTCCTTTCTGACAGTTTACCTAGGGAAGAGTAAGGATATAACTGGTATTGTGATCTAGTTACCTGAAGCAAATTAAAAGGTCTTAAGTGCAATCATTGTGAGTTTTTGACAAATGTCCTTATTTAAATATAAAGGCATGAAGGAATAAATTTTCAAAGCATTGCCTGGAGGATTGGGTGTATTTCTTTCTTTGTAGTGAGAGGAGTAGTACCTTTTAGACTTTGACCTGTATTTGAAAGAGCTCAGTAGATGAGATCTGAGGGCCTATGAGTTTAGAAAACTTTGCTTTAGGACGTCCAGATTGAACCTTAAAAGCTGTGTATAGCCCTCAAAGCCTGGCCTGAATATTCACTTTCCTTGTCATTTCAAGGTGAGGAGAACGTTGTTTGCTCCCAGGCTTTTCATTAATGTTGAAGGGAAATCACAAGAACAATCAGCTCTCACCATGGTTTGAATTTCTTTTTGTAACAATTCATGTAAATAGGTGTGCACAGGCAAGCTAGACATAGCTTTAGGGCTACTGTGAAATTGCCAGTGTGTATGCCATTTGCATCAAAATTGGGCAGCTCTGGGTGATGTGCAGCACTTTCAGTTGTAGGAGTAACATTTAGAAATGCCACTTACTCTTTCTGGAAGGAAGGGCTAGATGCCAAGTGGATGGAATAAGAGTTTGGATTTGGGGTGTGCGGGGGAGCTGTGGAAGCCATAGAAAACCTATCTTCTTTGTTTCTTATGAACTGTTTTCACCTCAGGATTGCTCTTAAATTATTATGCAAACAACTGAGCAATGTCTTTTAGCCAGCTACTGGCCATTGTTTTGAAGCCCCCGTGCCATGCACGTCTGCTGTGGATTAACCCCAGCCAGCAACTAGGACCACACAGCTGTTTGGTCACTTCCCCCCACCCTCCCACCCCCATAGGGTAGGGAGAAGAGGGAGAAAAAAGAGGAAAAGAACCCCTTGTGGGTTGAGATAAAGATAATTTATTAGAACAGCAACGGATGAGAAAAAAATAATACCGGTAAAATAATATATAATGTAATGTGATGCAGTACAATTGCTCTCATCACCTGATGATTGATTGCCTGTCCAAAGCAGCAATCGTGGATCCCTGTCCCTTGACCAATCCCCATTTATATACTGAGCATGACGTCTGTGGTATGGAATATTCCTTTGGCCAGCTTCTCCTGTCTGTGCTCACTCTCAGCTTCTATGGGAGACTGAAAAACTCGTTGACTTAATATGGACATTACTTAGCAACAACTAAAACCAGTATGTGTTATCAACATTATTCTCATACTAAATCGAAAACACAGCAGCTACTAGGAAGAAATTAACTCTATCCCTGTTGAAGCCAGGACAATCTGTCTGCACTTTCAGACATCAGTGAGGTCTCTCAGTGTGCCTTTGACTGACTGGGAGTAATGCTTGCTATTGACTCTTTTCATTCTGTTTAAAGCAAAGGTACTATAATGCAGATCCTTTTTATCTACTGAGACAGAGAGAAACATAAAATAAGCTGAGCTCCTTTTACCTGACTGCAGGGGACCACGATAAAGCAGGACATTTCACCACACAACAAATCAAGTGCAAGAGCTACTTGCAAATCCTTAAAGGGATCAGGGGCTTCCCAGGTTGAATGCTGTTGGGCATAAAGGAACCTCTGTTGAGTGGCCATGGTCTATGAGATACAAATTTCAACTTCATTTGATCACTGTTAGCTACAAATGACTGACCTCAGACATCTCGTGTAATGTGGTTACCCTACTATGAGTGTGGCTGAGCCGGCCACTTGCTGGTGCCCAGTGTAATGAACTGTGGTGTTTCTGATGCATTTTTGCCTGGCAATGGGTGAAGTGACAAGTTCAGATAGAAATGCGATTTCTAACAGAAAGAATACTTTATTCATGGTGATGGGGGATGCTGGGGCATTGCACCTAAGGAACTGGTATCATGGGAGCAACAGCCTTCTGCTAAGCACTGAGGCAGGCACTGGTGTTACTGGGACAGTTGAGCTGCTGTAAATCACAGTACCAGAGTTAGAAGTCAACAGTAACTGGAACACAAGGAAATCTTGGCTGCATGTCCTTGCCACCAGTAGAGCTATGAGGTGCTGATGACACGATGTAACTAGCCCTATCTGTAGGTAGATGTCCACAATGCATGTACAGCTTGGAGAAACTGCTGTTGGAATGAGGTGGTGAAAAATGCCTATTGCTCGCACAAAGTGAACATTATTAAGCAGCAGTCAGGATCCCTGTTTTCCATGGTGAGTTTTTTACAGCAGAAATGCAAATTTCACAGTATTTTAAGAAAAGAAGGGGAAACTCTTGTGCGCTCCCTACCGCCTCCTCACATTTATGTGTTTAAGCTATTTTTAAGACCTTGGTGTGTGTGTAATTACATAGGCCAGTAATACACACCTAAGCTGGGGATAAGAAATGGACCCAGTGCAGCAGACCTGGGGAGAAGTGGAGAGCCAGTGACATTCCCAGAGAGGGAAAAGGGAACTTGTTGTTCTTAGTTGGGAGTGGTTGTGCTACTGCTGCCAGGGAAGTGGGACATGAAGGTGACAGAGAGCACGAAAAGGGATGAGGAGGCAGGAATCCCTCCCCAGAGATGTTTGGGGGAGCAGAGGGAAGGGGAGAATGGAGGCTGGACTGAGAGCTACAGTGGTTGGGAGGGCGAAGGAAACCTGCGCAACCTGGAGGGAGGAAAGAAGCAAAAGAGAGGATGTGAAGAAGTGGTGGGATAGGGTCCCCTGCCCAAAGGAGTGGTACGAAGTTATGCAGATGCTTCCCAGACAAACGTGTGAACCCTAGTGAAGAGTTGCATTATGCGCTGGAAAAACAGGCAAAATCTCAACAAAGTGTAAAACCTTGTAAATAAATACCGTGGACTGAATGTGTATTATTTGGTGGTGTTGACCTGATAGGCTGTTGCAGCTCACAATTTTCAGCCGTCACAGTAGTGTTATCCCACTTTCAAAATGGTCACTGAGCTATTCAAGCCAAATTTCTGCCTTGTCCTAATGGTTTCAGGGCCATTTTTGCTTCCAGCAAGAATCAGTGCACGGCGGTGTAGCTTCAAGCCACACAGAAGTCCAGCTCAATTTGTTTGCTGCGGCTGGAAGTCAGCAACAACCCTGGCGTGAGTGCTGCATGGGGTGAGTGTACCCACTTGCTCCCAGCAAAGGCTGTGAGGACATTTGTTCGGTGTGGAAGAAGGGTGGCAGACATTTCTGCTGGGGAGTAAGATGGGGTGAAGCTTGCATGTACAGTCAGTACGCTTGGCTTTTGTGCCAGTGAAATGTATAATGCTACAGTGCATAATTGGCTATGCTGTCAAGGTGTGGATAGTAGATATTTTAAGAAAATATGAATAAAACATGGTCCTTTATTAGTGCTTTCAAACATGTAAGGTTTCTGCACTTATCTGCTAAAAATCTGTGTTACAGAGAATCAGGGTAAACAAATAAAAGACTGTCTAGGTGTCTGTAGTCCTGGGTGTAAATCAGAGATTGTTTATTGCGAGGTTATATCCTTAAAGCAGCTCTTCACAATAGCTTGTTGTACCAGTTCTTCAAGATTTTCTGAAAGAAAATCAAGGCACACAGCTTGCTCTTTGCTTGCCAACTTGTTTCACACAAGAGTCCTGCATCTTTGCACCTTGTTTTGGGAGACCTTTTGCTTTGAGGAGCTCCTTTTCTCTCAATCAGGAATAAATCCATCTCAAGCCCAAAATAAAGGGGGAAAAAATAGTATTTCTTTCCACTTTTGTTTTTCTTTCAGAAGCTGTGAGATAGGAGGAAGGGAGAAATGCTTGAAATTGAAAGATGCTAAGAGTGGGCTTTAGAGCACATGTTTAGCTATAATCGTTCTTATACACCCATGTGTGTCTCTCCTTTTA
This sequence comes from Rhinoptilus africanus, assembly GCA_013400135.1. NCBI lineage: Eukaryota > Metazoa > Chordata > Aves > Charadriiformes > Glareolidae > Rhinoptilus > Rhinoptilus africanus. The sequence goes on along the minus strand of VXBO01010638.1, from coordinate 56,228 downwards.
TTACCAGCCCTCCACGAAATGTGGAGATTAGCACTAGTCATGCGGAAGTGTTTAAAAATTCAAGCAGTGACAATAGGAAGTGTCAGAGAGTAATGGAATAAGTACAGCAAAATTACAAAGACAGCAGCTATTCATTAATAAATTAGAACCTTGTAGGGTTTTTTTTTCAAGCTGAAAGTGTCTAACTTGGAAATTATATTCTTCTGGATGCAACTTTATAATTTCCCTTTCACATTGTTTGGGGGGAAAAAAAATATCCCGTTTTAATCACAGACCAAATCATGTGTTAATACTCCCCACTGCACATCCAGAAGTAAATCTAGCATGCGGAATTAGAGCCACAGCCGCCTCCAAGGGGCAGGTGGATAGCTGCGAAGTGTAACCCTGGGCATGGAGCTATGAAGATGGGGTGAGAAAGAGGGCATAGAGCAAGCCCTGGCATGCAGCGTCTTTCTCATGCTCTCGGCTTACCGAAAGCACTAGTGTCATATATGAGATAGCCAAAACATGACGTAAGAAAGGTCTAGTTAAAGCATATGTCACACTCGGGTAATTTTGGTGGCATTACTGGGAGGTTCAGGGTGGTGTTTCCTTGACTCACAGCCCAGCTCAGCTCTCCACCTCAGTGTAGGATGCTCTGCTTGGGATTCCCTGGCCACGGGGCTGTGATTCAGTGTTTGTAAGGGGACAACCTCACCTCCCCCTCCTTTTCAGGCTGCTGCACTCAGAACACTACCCAGATCTCTGCACTCATGTTTTCCATTTAAAAGCATTCAGGGTGGCTGAAGTGAAGGGCCACCCAGCACTTCGGGTGAGCAGCTGCAGTAGTGGGTCTGGTATTGGCCAGAGCAGAGCATGTTCTCACTTATCTGCATTAAATATGGGTGGCCACGGGTCCATTGGGAAAGCACGCTTTCTCACTATCTGGAGGTGGCAACTATTGTCTGCCTTCCCAGCTTTGCTGCTTGAAATAGTTTTCTTCTGCTTCCTGTGTCTGTGGAGTTGCATGTGTTCAATGGTCTTGAAAAACACCACATGGGAGAAAACCTTTTGAAAAATAAACTCTGGTATAGAGGGACCAGTTTAATGAGAAACGTTTCTCTTTGAAAAGTTTTTATTAAATAAAATCCCTTGTTCCTTTCTCCATCCCCTGCCCCTTTTGCTCCCTCCTCTTTCCCAGCTGAGGACTATAGGTGACTCGTGCATGTAATATATTTTTCTGATGAGCCCTCTAAAGGCTAAGTCTCCTGATCTTCTGTACAAAAATGCCATTTCTTGGTAATTTTTTATGAACTGAGCTTATTAACCTGCCTTTCATTTTGTGTAATATGCAATTAAAATGTATGAAGAATTTGACTTGCAGTGTGCCCTTCTGGGTCTGTTGTTGAGTCTTGGTCGTAGCAACATGCATCAAGAGCACACTGAAATGTTGAGTTTTATTTTTTTTTTTAAAGGAAGACTCAGGTGGTTTCACAGGAGGCAATCGGAGCCTTTGAAAGAGGACCCAGGAATGCCTCTTCCTTTGGGCAAGATGTGTACAGCCACGGCAAGTACCAGTGTAGACCTCTGGCTGGAAATGCAAAGAATGAGTTCAGATCACAGTCAGCTCTAGCAAAGTCAACACATTCCTGATCTCTGAATAGCTCTCTCAATTCCAGGTCCCTGAATATTAGGTGATGTTTTAAATTTCCTTCCTCTCTCTTTTGAGATATTGGTGAAGAAGGTATGGGGGAGTGACATCATTTGTGACCCTACTTCATGGAATAGTTTGGGTTGGATGGGACTCTTAAAGGTCATCTAGTCCAATCTCCCCTGCAATAAGCAGGGACATCTTGAACTAGATCGGGTTGCTCGGAGCCTTGTCCAACCTGACCTTGAATATTTCCAGGGATAGGGCATCTCTGGGCAACCTGTTCCAATGTTTCACCAATCTCATTGTAAAGAATTTCTTCCTTCTATCTAGTCTAAATTCATCCTCTTTCAGTTTAAAACCATTGCCCCTTGTCCTATCACTACATTCCCTGATAAAGAGTCCATCCTCATCTTTTCTCTAGGCCCCCTTTAGGTACTGAAAGGCTGCAATAAGATCTCCCGAAAGCCTTCTCTTCTCCAGGCTGAATAAGCCCAACTCTCTCAGCCTGTCCTCATAGCAGAGGTACACCAGCCCTCTGATTGTTTTTGTGGCCCTCCTCTGCACCTGCTCCAACAGGTCCATGTCCTTCCTATACTGAGGACTGCAGAGTTAGACACAGTACTCCAGGTAGGGTCTTACCAGAGCAGAGTGGGCAGGATCACTTTCCTTGACTTGCTGGCCAGGCTTCTTTTGATGCAGCCCAGGATATGGTTGGCTTTCTGGGCTGCACGTGCACATTGTTGGCTCATGTTGATCTTTTGATCCACCAGTACCTCCAAGTCCTTTTCAGTAAGGCTGCTTTCAACCCCTTCATCCCCAGCCTGTACTGATAGTAGGGGTTGCCCTGACTGAGGTGCAGGACCTTTCACTTGGCTTTATTGACACTCATGAGGTTCATATGGGCCCACTTCTTGAGCTTGTCCAGATCCCTCTGGGTGGCATCCTGTCCCTCAGGCATGTCAACTGCACCACTCAGCTTACTGTCATCTGCCAACTTGCTGAGGGTGCACTCGATCCCACTATGTCGTTGACGAAGATATTGAACAGTACCAGTCCCAATATGGACCCCTGAAGGACACCACTTGTCACCAATCTCCATCTGGACATTGAGCCATTGACCACCACCCTCTGGATGTGCCCATCCAACCAATTGCTCATCCGCTGAACAGTCCACCCATCAAACCCATCTCTCCCCAATTTAGAGAAGAGGATGTTGTGGGGGACTGCCCTACAGAAGTCCAGATAGATGGCATCCATAGCTCTGCCCTTGTCCACTTATCTACTGGCTCCATCATAGAAGGCAGCTAGGTTGGTCAGACAGGACTTGGTGAAGCCATGCTGCCTGTCTCAAATCATCTCCCTGTCCTGCATGGGCCTTAGCGTAGCTTCTAGGAGGATCTGTTCCATGATCTTTCCAGGCACAGAGGAGAGACTGACAGGTCAGTAGTTCCCAGGCTCCTTCTTTGAACTCTTTTTTAAATGGGTGCAACGTTTCCCTTTTTCCAGTTACTGAGGTCTTCACCTGACTGCCATGACTTCTCAAATATCATGAGAGTGCCTTGGCGACTACCTTAGCCAATGCATCTCATCAGGTCCCATAGATTTCTGTATGTTTAGATTCCACAGGTAGTCATGAACCTGATCTTCTCTTAGAGGGAGAGGGACTTTGCTGCCCCAGACCCTGTCTTGCCATCTGTCCACTCAAGAGGTGTGTGGAGGGAGGTTGCCAGAGAAGACTGAGGCAAAAAAGTTGTTGAGTATCTCAAACTTCTTGTTTGTTGTTACCTGTTTGCCAGTCTTGATCGTCAGGGGCAGTGTGCTGTCTTTGGCCTTCCTTTTCTGGCTGACATACCTGTAGAAACCCTTCTTATTCTTTGTCCCTCACCAAGTCCAACTCCAACTGTGCCATGGCCTTCCTGACCCCATCCCTACACAACCAGGCAGTGTCCCTATAGTCTTCCCAAGATACCTATCCCTGCTTCCACTGCCTGTTCATCTCTTTCTTACCCTTTAGTTTGACCAGCAGGTCTAGACTCAGCCATGCTGGTCACTTGCCTTTCTTTCATGATCTTTTCATCTGGGGATCGAGAACTCTTGGGCTTTATGGAAAGTGTCCTTAAAGATCTGCCAGCTCTGTTCTGCTCCCTTGTCCCTGAAGTAACCTTGTAGACATTTTTCTGGGAGGAAAATCCTGCAAGTAGCATCTATGTGTACTATATGGTTGAACCATCCTCCAACGCAAGTAAGGAGTTGAGAGAATTATTTCAAATGACACAATTTTTAAGCAAGTTGATAGCTGTGACTGTGATACAGACAGATGTCTACTATTTTAATTTAGTCACTCAGAAGTGTCTCTTTTTTTTTCCTTTTTTTGGGGGGGGACCTATATGATTATCTATGCTTCTGCCTTTTTACAGTGTTCTGCCCGCAGTCTGGTTTTTGCAACCCAGAATTCATATACTGAATGGTAAATCTCAGTGTAATTGCCCAGGTTTTAAAAGCGAGGCTGATGTTTTGTTGATTAGGGGCTGGAGGAGGGGATAAGTCTGTATGTGTGTGTGTATATATATATATATATGATATAAAGGCTCCAGTGTGGCCTGTCCATACATGCAAAGCACTAATTCACTTGCTTTTTGGGGTTAGAGTTAGGAGAGGGCTGGGTGGAGGCTGATTTCTTATTGATACCCTTTGGCTGTTGCTCTGCTTTGAAGCTGAGCATATCAGGAAGCAATACAAAGTTTAGTGGAAGATGTCTGCTTTTTCTGTAGCAGACCGAACGCCTCCTTTCACGATGCCGATATTTTACCAGATGTGACCAAACTGAGCCTGATGAGGAGTTCAGGACCAGCTGTTGTTTTAGCCGAGTCATGTCTTTGCACTCAAATCGCTTCAGCTATGTGCCTTAATTACTTTAATAGCATAATCTCTCCAAAGAAACCTCCTCCTCTTTCCTCAGATAGTGGCTTGCTCAGATGATTTCTGCTTTAAACCCCCCAGTAAGACTGTTTCTATTGATGCTATTCTCTTTCTTTCCCTTGTGCGGGGGTAAGCCAGCTTCATTATGAAGGCAGCATAGCCAGGCAGTTTCTTAGCTGTGGATAAATAGCGGGACCTTTGAGCCAAGCCATTCCAGACGACCTAGGATGAATTGGGCTGCATTACTAGTGGGGGCACCCCTTTTTCTAAACAGATGAAAAGCTGCCTGTTAAGCAGACCCACGTATAACTTGTTTTGGGGGCAGATGTTTTTTTCAGTGTTCCTTTTTTGCTTTCCTGAGAATGCAGCATAAGGTTAGCAAAATATTTAAACTGTAACATAGTCGCAGGCTGAGTGCACAAGGTTTATTTAAGGGAGGAGAGTGTTATTTATGGAAAGCATATGGTTTACTATTTCCGTGCCCCCCTCCAAAGTGGGAACGTTTCTTCGAGGTTTTGCATGCTCTTCCATACAGCGTGTGAAAGGAAGAGGGGAAGGCTTTTGGAAACTTTCTATACGTTCATGCCTCCTTTCTCATCTCAGGTGTGAAACTTTACTGATTATTGTATCTTGTGTGTTCATATTTCACCTGCTAGTTTTTAAGCAGTATTTTTAATCTTTTCTTTTCACATTCAAACGACGCAATTTTCTCTCCTTTATAGTAGTGGTACATTGATAATCTGAATTAAGTACAAATTATGGGTGCCGATTAGGAGCAATATGAGAAAAAGACATTACAGCTCTTGCAAATGCTTCATTATACTAAACTGCCAATTTTAAAGTTCATTTCATTGCATTTAAAGTGAAATGTTTAAAGGAAGTGTGGATAGCTGAAAAGGTTGCCACACTGCTTAAAAAAAGATTATATGATGATACGAGATATTTGATTGTCATTGTGTCAATTATGGCTCGTCAGGCAACATTAGTCTTTGATGCCTGGCGTTCATGGAAGACAGTTGTATGAGAGTGCTAAAAAGCCCTGAAAAGTGTGTTTGTTAGTTGCAGGGCCGAGAAAGATATTCAGCTCTGCCAAAGGGTCTTTACAGTCCAATATTGTCAAGATGGGTAAATTTTTGTCATGACTTCAGAAAATGTTGTATCAGTTTTTTGCAATGGTCAGCCCCAAAATGGGACTTAAAGAACGGCACCTTGCAGGGCAGTGTGGTAGATTTCAAGCTTTTGCACAAAATACTGCACGCCCTAAATTTAGAAGCCCGTGCTTGTCTCCAGGGGCTGTCTCAAGCCCCACTGAGAGCAGGTGTGCCTTCTCGCCTGTGTGAGGAGCACAATTAGGCAGGAGTGAGGCAGGAAGGTGGTGGAGCTAAAGGATGTCCTATGCAACGTCGGTTTTCTGCCCTTCTATAAGCTGAGGAAACAATTAGCTCTCAGATGCTTCACCCATGCTGGAGATTTGAAACTCTTAGATTGTCATTCAAATGATTAAACGCTTTCATCTAATGAAATTAACTTTCTTTTAAAAAGGAAAACATTAAAACAAATGATAAATATTTTTTCCCTAATTATATTTTTGATCAGATTGCTTAGCCTTGCAAGTTCAGATTTTTATTTTATTTTATTTTTAAATTGCTTTACAAAATCACAGGATGTTTCTGTGGTGCACATACATCTGTGCTGGCTTTCGCTGAGCTTTGGAAATAGGTCAGGAATTAAAGCTCCAGCTTTGTGGTTCTGAGGAAAGCCCTTAAGAAACTCTCTCAGACATAAGAGGGTAAAGAGGGGTCACTGGAAATACTGTTTGACCATATATAGATGGCGTGGTCTCTCTTGTCTGCATGTATGTACAACTATACTCTGTACACCCACGTATATGTATGAGCTGTTGAAACTGATGCTTTTCAATGCTTGCTTAGAAAGGACAGATTGCTGCAGGAAAAAAAAGAGGTAGTCATGGGAAAACACTAAGAGAAATGCTCTGCCTTTATGTGGTGGTGGTAACTCCTTATGTGCCTTAAGCTTAGCTATATGTCCTAAGCTTAGCTCTATTGTTTCGCGTACCTCTGTGAAAAAAATCCCTATGTGAGACGTTCATTTACTGTGTGGTTGCATTGCCATGGAAACCAGCACCAAACCTCATTCACACATCGTGCATGGCTACGGATGGATAGAGGTCATGTGCTGGCATCTGCCCCGTGCTGCCCTCGGGTCTTTTGCAAGCTCTCCTAAGACGGAGGGAGGGAGATGAAGAATGGTGGCTTGCAGGAGAAGGGAGCAGGAAACAAATTGCACAGGGAGCGAAAGTAGCTAATAAAGTGTGAAAATTTAGCCATTTTGCCCCGCTCCCAAATATTAATGTTTTGCTGTAGTTTGATAATATTGCTTCCTGATCTCAGAATAACAGCATAAATGAATAATCACTGCAATATTAGTGGGAGGTGTTTGGGTCATTTCTTATTCCCTCGCCCTGGGTCTCAGTAGGGCGGTATGAAAGAGCTCGGGGCGAACGAGGCGTGCACCGAAAGGGCAGGGCATGAAGCAGAGGGGTGGAGAGCTTTTACATAGGGATTAAACCTGGACACGATTTCTGTAGTTTTTCCTGCAACACTTATTAAAGGAAAAAGAGTTCAAAGCCTTAGCAAAAAGCTAAAGAGAAAAGAAATAAAACCAAATCCAACCTTTGCGGTAAATGGAATTCCCCTGTACTTGTCCTTCCCTTCCTGCTAGGATCTTATAGCAAGATTACTGAATGTGAGGCTTTTTCTTTGCAGCAGAAAAGGAAAACCAAAGGAAAATGGAATGGGAGGAGAGAGGTGGTTTGTTGTTTTTTTTTTTTTTTCTTTTTTTTCTTCAAAACACATTTTTCCCTTCCTTTAGCATAAGCAACTTCTTCCATCTCTCCCCAAGTCCCTTATTTATTAGACCTGAGGGTGGCCTTTAGACAACCTCATAACAGTGTGGCCTTTCGCTATCCTAAAACATTAATTTCCAGGCATGCTGTGCAGGCAGCCTGCCTTCACGGTGTGCAGACTTGTTCATTTCTTCTGTGCCCAACTTAGGGAGAGTGGCTAGTGCTTTCTGACACCCCCCCACCCCATCCTCCCCTCTGCCCTCTCCCAGAGCCCTCTGTGTGTGCTGAGGATGCAGCACAGCCAGGAGAGCCCCCTGACCCCTAAATACTGCCTTCAGACGAAGGCAGCAAATCACATTTCCAGCTGCCATGAAGAGGACTGGTTTCTTTGTCATGGACATGGCCAAGTTTAACTATCAAAAAGTTTGCGCCGCTAAAGGACTAGAAATCTGAGCATGGTACAAACTGTGGATAATGAGCCAAATCAGTGCAGATTTAAAGGTATTTTTCCCTCTCTGTACCTTCCACTGTTTCCTTCCTGAGGCTGCTGAATCAAACCAACTAGTTGGTAGGTAAGTTGGACATATTAGCAATATCTTTGCTACACACTTGATTCTCCTGCTTTCCAAGCAACCTGTGGGGCCTGTGGGCAGTGTGCCATTATGTCAAAATATTTTAAGCATTAAGCCATTACTTTGGGAGTCTGTATTTATGTGAAACTATGCACTTAATATCAAAGTGCTGTTAATTTCAGGTACCTTTTATTATACATAAATACTTTCAAATCTGGGACCTGCCTTGCATAAAATGTGCAATGACACACTTAGACTTGGCCCCAAGAGGGGCTGGCTGTGGTCAGGTGGCTGTTTAAGAACTTGCTGAAGGGAAATTGAGCACCAGTGCAAGGTGAAGCCCCGAGCTGGTTGGGGAGCAGCACTGTGGCTGCCGCTGCCTTCCCGCTATGTGTTTCCCTGCAGCAGCCCTGCTCCATGCCTTTTCCCACGGGGAACACGTCAAGGACACAGGCATGGAGGCAGAAACGGGAGATGTGAAGAAGCTTGTGCTGTTCCTTGACAAGGCAAACTGGCGTTTTCAGGAGGCTTTGTGCTTGGTCAGTTTGAAGTCAGGTGCCAGATGCTTGTGGTCATGCTCACGACTGGGATCCCTGGCAGCTTCATTTCAAATCCTGTACTTCTGTGAGAAACCAGGTGCCTGTAACTCCTTTATCTCAGCATCCCCTGATGCTGCTCATATGAGTGCAGCACAGACACATCTTGAGCTGTGGCGTCCATGCACCTTGCTATGCCCCTCCCCATCTCCTCTGCTTGCCCTCAGTTGTGTCAGTAATGGTAATATTAGGGTGATGACAGTCCTGCAAGATTCCCGATCGTGTGTGTGTGCCAAAGCCGACCACAATTATGTGCCCCGGCTATGGGATCTCAGGCAGTGGGGTGAGATCATCGCCATGAAATCACTGAGCTGCAATACCATGTGGGTCCAGCTTCAGCATGTTCAAGCTGCGCGTGGCTTATTGTCACGTACGTGTGTAATTGCTAACTGCTTCCTCACGTGGTGGTGCCCTAAAAATGAGCTGCTGTCATTTTCTCTTTTATTAGTCTCCTCTCTAATTGAAAATAAGTCTTCCCTTGAGGGAGATTTTTCTTCATGTATTTTATTAGTATCTATTTTTTTCTGGATTATAAACTTACTTCCCTGTATAGGTCCTAGAAAAAAAGATTAAATATTCCCTGAAAACATGAGGCCAACAACATTCAAGTTTAAAAATAAAAAAAATCTGAAAGTCAACCTTGTTTCTGGTCTTTTCTTGCAGTTTTTAAAATGTCACTGCCAAAAGAAATGACCACAGTGGTGAATGAAGCTATGGAAAAAACAGAGCTGAATCTCTTTTTTCATGTTGTTGTTTTTATAATATCTAGTCCCCTCTTTTGAAAGTGTAAGTCAGCGAAATGCCTGCACTGAAGTCCAGAAATAAACACCTGGACTCCTTTTAACATTAAAGTACTTGAAATATATAAAGATTACCTCTATAGACACGCTTTGTTGATGAAATGAATTGGTGAAATTTGGCATGCTGCTTAAAGGGGCCATTTGCCAGACTTTCCTAAATTCTTAGCTCATGTCTTTGCATAATGATGTGATCCATGGTGGGCAGGAATAATTCAGCCCAACGATGAATAATGGTAGCATTTGTGGTCAACTGGTCATGACATTCTCACTTGAGCATTTCTCTTTGGGAACTGCATCTTCGAGTCATGAGACTTGCAGTAATGTCAAGAGCGAAAGCAGCACAGGAACAGGCTGGGTGAGGGAGAAAGGGGACACTTGTTTTACAGGGTCCACTGTAGGGAGGGGGAAAAAAAAGGGGGGGAAACAAAAAAAGTCTTGCTTGAAATGCTGGTATCTTTACAATCATCTCTTTGTGACGCTCCCTCCACCCCCAAGTACTTCTGTGTGTAAATCCATGTATGTCTGCAGCCCTGTGGACAAAACCCACTGGAGTCTCCATGAGGGAAAAACAACCTGTAAGAAAGGAGTTGAGTAGAGAAGGACAGTAGAGAAAAGCTTCAAGGTGGGAAGAATTTATCTGTAGCCTAAAACAAGCAAATGCAAAAAAGAGTAGATGCTTTTAAAGGTGCTGGAGTTGGACATGCTACCCCAGATTTGTATCTTCCTCCTGAGCAGAGGAAGAAGGGGGACATGTTAAACCGGGGGACCATGTTTAAATGGGGCCATGATGTAAACACTGTCATGACAGAATGAGCTACTTCCATTAAGCCTCATCTGTGCCTGGTGTTTCAAAGTCTTAGTATTAGGTATCTTTGAAGATTAAATTTGTAGTGATGAATTATTCATTGCTAAGTAGAAAGGGATGTGTGAAAAATGCAGGCTTTCCCACTGTAACTTTAAAAAGGCAAAGAAGCTCCTGTGGGCACATACTTGTGGTAGCTGCATATAGGAATAGTTTGGACACTATAGTTTTGATTAAAGGCAGGTTTAAAGTACTGTGGTCATGCTGATTAGATGTGTAGGATGCAACTGTTTTGTGTTGAAGCAAAAAATGCGTTTACAGGAAGACGAATAAATGGGTAAGGAATATCTGTGGTTCAAGAGAGAAGAATTATTAATGTTCCGATGACTTTCGCAAACTGAAAGTCTGGGAAGTTGGTTGTGTGCTAAGAAAACCACAAGTACTCAGTCTTGGTTTAAGTTCAGTCTCTCAAAATTTGTTTGAATGTGTGAGTAGGAATCCAAATATTGTGGTGATAGAAGAGCTGACACTCTTTCCATCCTTCAGGTGTCATTTACAGGACACTGTAGATGGTTGAAGAACCAGAAAGCTATGTCATTCTTCTGTAGAGTAAAATATTACTGAAACTCATTAAGAAGAATAGGAATCTTTATTTACAGTTTTGAATAAAGTGATACTAAGAGAACATGTGATACTTTGTCACGTGTTACTTAAGAGATTGTACCAATGTATACAAAATAACTCCATCCTCAAAAAGAACAAAAGAAAACCGTGTCAAATACGATAGTCTTCTGATGTCTCCATTAGTTGTGAATTTTTATGAACATTTTTCAAACACATAATGAATTATTCTAAACAGCCTTATTCAAGATGTCACAATTAAGGTACGACAAAGGATGTCAAAGTTGTACAGTTTGTGCCCAGGTCTGACTAATCTACACCTGAAAGGGTTGAAGCTACCTTGTGCAGCAGGGATATGTTAAAATTATTAGTAATAGCAACTCCAGAATTTGACCCATGGTTTTCAGTACAGTTTGAAAAAGTATTTTCACACAGTATATGCCCAAACTTTTTTGTTTGGTTGGTTTTTTTTTTAAAAAAAACCAACTATCCTTTGCATTTTATTTAGGTTGTGTAAGAATTTGTAACTAGAGACTATAGACTAATTACCCATCCAAAGTAAGCAGGAATGTTAGTTGGAGCAGAAAAACAATAACCAGCCTGAACTGCTAAAATATTTTCTTTCATTTGTATGACAATGCTATATAAAAGTTCCAGCTGAAAATGAGGGCCCATGTTGTTTTATATTGTACAAAAGCAGAGTGCAGTGTACGGAGAGAGGGCACAGAGAGTGCATGTAGTAAAATATCTGACCTGAGAAAGTTGTGTGAAGAGTTTTGGGGAGAAGGAGTAGGAATATGACTTTATAAAGATTTTGCAACAGTTTAAATCATATGGATGTTTGCTTAAATTCCTCTGATTTTGCTTGTTATTCAAGGAGGGGGACAGAACTAGATGATCTAGGTACCAGGAAAGATCATGGAGAGGATCATCTTGAGTGAGCTCTCACGGCATGTGCAGGGCAGCCCAAGGGATCAGGGCCAGCCAACATGGGTTTAGGAAAGGGAGGTCCTTCTTAACCAACCTGATCTCTTGCTATGACTATGTATGTGACCCACATTCTGTACACGGGAAAGGCTGTGGACGTTGTCTATCTGGGCTTTGGGTAAGGCCTTTGATACCGTCCCCCCCCAGCATTCTCCTGGAGAAGCTGTTGAATCATGGCATAGACAAGTGTACTCTTCACTGGGTAAAAAACTGTCTGGATGGCTGTGCCCAGAGAGTGNGAGAGCTACCAAGCTGGTGAGGGGTCTGGAGACCAAGTCCTATGAGGAGAGGCTGAAGGAACTGGGCATGTTCAGTTTGGAGAAGAGGAGGCTGAGGGGAGACCTCATTGCCCTCTACAACTACCTGAAAGGAGGCTGTGCAGAGGTGGGAGTTGGCCTCTTCTCCCAGGTGAATAATTACAGGACCAGAGGAAATGATCTGAAGCTGTGGCAGGGGAGGTTTAGATTAGATATTAGGAAGAATTACTTTACTGAAAGAGTGGTCAGGCACTGGAACAGGCTGCCCAGAGAAGTGGTTGAGTCACCATCCCTAGAAGTATTTAAGAATATATTGTAGATTTGGCACTTCAGGGCATGTTCTAGTGGCAGATTGTAGGGGTTTTTTTGTGTGTGTGAATGGTTGGTCTCAATGACCTCAAAGGTCCTTTCCAACCATGAAGATTCTATAATCTTTAAGGTCCCCTCTAACCCAAACTATCGAAGATTCAATGATGTGGGAAGCTTGATTTTAAGCTGAGGTAACGTAAAGAAGCTGCATTATTTTGAGGTTCTTTTACTTTCTGACACTGTAATACACTAGTCTACGATAAGAATTTCACACCATCACAGTCTAGAAATAGCAAATGTTCCCTTGGCAAAGAACACCAAGGTCTTTATTGACACCATGAAGCAGTCTTTTCTTAAGCAAGCAGTTGAGCTTCTCAGAATAATATCTATAATATTGCATAGTAATATTTACATGCACAAAATAGGTAACTGGACACTTAGGATGAATTCAGAGCTGCTGTAGTGGGTTTAACTTCTTTGAAGTCAAATGATTTGCCCATGCCTGTATCATGGCTGAATGTGATCTTTTCTGCTTTTCAAAGTTAGGTTGCTGCAGATACCAGTGCGACTGCTTTGGAAATGTATTTCCTAATTGTAGCATTCCTTTTCCACTTAGGGTGTGGCTTTGATCAGTTGTTTACTTACTTGGCCTCAAAAAGGTCTATACTTTTCAAAACCTTTCTCTGTTTAGTTAGTACCCAAACCGCACATCCTTGGTATCAGCTTCTGCAGGAAGTCTGAGGCAAGCGATGGCTGCAATTCCATACAGCTCTGAAAGATGAAACAATGTGAAGGAAACAGTCATGATGCCTGAATTTTTTATCTCCTTTTATTATGTGAATGCTCACTGTGTTAGAATATTCTCACCAGCAACCCTTCTGCAGTGATTAAATGTCTCAGCTTTTTTCAGTGCTTAACCAGCCGTAAAAGACATTTTGTTGCCTTGTATGTTCTTTCACCATAAAACTTATCACTTAAGTAGATCACTTCAATATTAGTTTATCTATAATCTCAAAATGGAGATTTAGGGGTTTTTTTTGGGTTTTTTTGTGTTTTTTTTTTTTAATTTATTGTGACTAGCAGCCAGGTATGCACGGAAACCAGAACTTTTGGAGCAAGCAGCAACCTGTTCTGCAGTATTTGTATGGGGGGGTTACCCCATGGCTAATGCAGTGGTCCACATGCCCTGCTGCAGAAGACCAGCTGGCTACTATGTGCTAGCAGAGCTGCTTGCCAGCAGGCATGGCTCATTAGGAGCCTAGTTGCAGGATATAACATCTTCGCAGTCAATTAACAATGCTGCTCTTTAAAAAGGTCCAGATCCTTCCTGACTCATCAGAGTACTTCAATACATGTTCAAAGTTAAATCCTTGATTAAAGTTTTGTGTAATAAAGATGTGAGGTCTTGTGCTTGAGGTTAAACAGGTAAGTGCGTTCCCAAATCAGGGCCTGACATGTTACCGTTCTTAAAGGTTTCCAGGAATCTTGAATATCCTGAAATACTGACTTTGCTGCTTTCCAAGCTGAGCGTAACCTACAACTGAAAAACAAAACCAAACCACATTACTGTGATGCATGCAGGAAAATCTCCTAAAATCCGTTTCCTGGTCATCACTGATGCTTGTCTAATCAAAGAAATTCTAGCAGACTGCTTACATTTTTGTAAACTTAAACGGTATAAATAAATAAAAAGAAATTTCACAAGACTAGTTTTCTGGAAATGAAGTTAAAAAAATAAATTTATTCTTTTTAGAAAGAAGCCATGAGAGTAATTGAGAGTAACTCAGTTGTAATATACCTCCTGACTGTAATATTTCTCACTGTACAAGGTGCTCTTTTGTAGCCTGCTTCTTGTGGTCAAGTGAAGAAATTAGTATTAAGAGAACCAAAATCCAAGTTTTTGCCTTAGTATTTTATATAACAATGTGTGCCGCTTTCCCACACTTATTTTCTACAGTATTAACATCCACTTACTTCTTGTAATACCCTACTGATAAATCATTACAGTATCTATTAGGAAAATGTGTTTGCTCCAGTGCAGTGGGTTAACAGCAGAATCAGAGCTATTCTCTCATTGATTGCGAGTTATTCATAAATATAACCACTGTGTCGCTTGTGGGCTGGGTCTAAACACCTTACTATGAGATCTAAAATTGGCCTTTTCTGTAATAGTATGTTGAATTGCCATAGCTCACTACCTCTTGTACAGTGTCTGTTCTTATATGCCTACTAATAAAGCACAAAGCTACAGCTGACTGCAGTGAACGTAGACCTAAGCCCCAAATAATTTTTAAACAGAATTTGTTGTGATTAACTGGTGAAACATACTATGAACATGGACTGTTTCCTTTTTCCTCTTACTTACTTTGTTCTGCTAGATAAGAAGTTGAAATAAGTTTTCTGGTGCGTGTGACACCTTGCTCGTTTGTTTTCAACTTTTGTTTTCTGTCTGAATTGGGCTGAAGTGGTATTTTGTTTTTAGTTTATTATTTGGACCTGAAACTTAAAACCAGATAGCGAAAACAAGTGTGTTCCCTGTACAGAGACCACCTCGAAGTGGTTGGAATGTGGTCATGGGCTGCAGGGCCAGGGGTAGCACTTCCCATGGAGGCGGTGGGACGTCACCTGTGCCTGTGCGGCTGGCGCTCACTGCCCTGGGGGTTGGCGGCCTCTGGCAATGCAAATGGTAAGGCAGGAGTTGGAGATCCAGGGGTCTGTCTCTGGTTCCCACTCTCAGATTTGCTGGATCTGTTCAGGCATAAGACTCTAAGGCTTCACAGATTACCATGTTTGGGATATGAAGGAGAAATTTTGGTTTCAGTTGGTATAATGCTTGAACACCCCAAGAGTTCTGGAAACAACGAAATCCAGAGAAGTAGGACAAACTCTACTACAAGACCAGACCCCCAGATATGTACAACCTCCACAGCCTATCAGAAATCCATGTGAAAGTTCAGTGAGAGCCAGCCCTTTCTTTGCTTTGCCCTAAATTTCCATATATTTCAGATGAAGCATTTTGGATTCAATGATGCGAGCCTCTTCTGATGAAAGCATTTGCACCAAAATGTCCAGCCCCTCCCAGACACAGGAGTGAGCCTGAGCTGGGAGCCTGCATCAGAAAATGGGCGAACTTTGGAAAAGTTTGGACCACATGTGAACTTTGCCACTGCTCAAGTGTAAATAATCCTGCTCAGACCCTAACAGCTGAGTTGAAGCAGAGCTTTTGAAAAGATTGAACTTGGTTCACAGTTTTATGGCTATCTCAAAAATATTTTATTGCTGTTTTATGACACCAGAGTGTAAATTATAGGGCTGTAAAGACCTGCAGTGTGAAGGTTTTATCCTTTGCTTATATACAAAACATAAATAGTACCCTTTTGTTTTTAGGGAGGTATATGGCTATTTTAAAAGTACAGTTTAGGAAGCCATGTGTATTAGTAAGATGAGCACCTTACTCAATATTTTTTAAGTGTGGGCACTTTATTTTCATTAGTTGGTAGCGTGTAAGTATTTTCAGTTCACTGATGTAGGTCAAACACAAAAAAAAAGGAGGAGGGGGGAGTAAGTGTGTGTTGTATGTATGTAAATACTGCTAAAGCACAAGTAATGTGTATAAGACTATAAGAATCAGAGCTGAAATGTCTTTTATTAGGTGGACTGATAGAGAAAAATATCTTTTGGAAGCACAAGCCCTTTCTCAGGTCTGAAACAAACCTTATGCAGTTTGCGTGTAAATATAATGAATTGGCTTATACTATATATGTAGATGTACATATGTGCCTATGCAAATGAAATTATATAGATGCAACAACGACTACAATATTGAGTCATTTGTACTAAAATGACATGGTTATGTGCTCCATTTTTAGAATAGGACTGGTAACAAATGAAAATATTTAGTCTCCTATTACATTTTTAAAGCTAATGTAATACTGTGTAATTCAAGAAATGTGCTATATTTCAGAGTAAAGGGGATTAAAGATCAATTCCCTTTGGTTGTGACTTCATTGAGATTCCTCAGTAGCTTACCCTGGCCTTTATCTCCTGGGTTTTATATCCAGTACTCCTTCAGATTTCGCTCCATCCCATGTTGAGATGACTCATCATCATTTCCTTCCACTATCTCATGCTGAGTGACAATGGGCAGAAAAATTGTTTTCATCTGCTCCTTTTTAGTTAATGTTCTTGTTCCAGTAGACGTGCTCAGATAAATTTTTTCACAAGTTATGAAACAGTTATTTTATATCTGTGAACTCCATGTTATTCTTCTGCCCCCAACCTTGTCACCAGTGTCCTCTCCAGTCTCTGGGAAAAATGCTACCTTATGCTGATTGGGATGAAATGGAGGTGCTGAGTGTGGTTCTCTTCTTCTTTAAGACTAGAAGGACTGTGATGGGATATGAGTGGTTATAGTGGTGTGAAAGTCATGTTTTTAATGGTCCTAAATTCATATTGTTCAAATTTCTTATAGTTTTATAATGTCTTTTTTCTACTAGGAGATTCAGATGGATCATTTTTTACCAGCTCTCAAGCTTCTCCTTGCTCTGAGCAACATCCTCAGTGTCCTGGTGATGGCGTGCCTTGGAAGGACTGCATAGAACAAGCTTCATACTGCCTCTGCACTTCGGGCTCTCTGAGCTGTAAGTACGTTGTGTAATGTTGTGGCTACCACTTGGCATTTCCGAGTTGGTCAACTGGGAGAGTTTTGCCTTAACATCTGGAAAATTTATGGTGATTTTGATGATTTTTTGGTTTTTAGGTGGTTGAAACTTTGTATCTGGCTCAAATAAATATGAAAGGTACCTTTATATTGATTTATTAGTCCCTATAATCAGCAAAAGTTTCTGTGATTGATAGAGAAATTGGTATTTTTCCTGTAGTGCATTACAAGCATGCTGCAAACAGCACAAAGGTTGTTATTGACATGCAGCATTGTATAAAATTCATTTTTTGCTGCAGTGCCTAACAAGAAAGGGAGGAGATGCTTCCAATTATTCTGAAGATATATTCCCTAGGACCTATTATCAGTCTAGTGGTATCTCTGCATGTATATAGAGAGGGACATTGAAACAATATTATGTATAGAGGTGTACACTTTCCAACTGTAAGAAAGATGTGTCTGAAACTTAACTGCACTCATTTTAGCCAAAAAAACCCACTTTTGGGAAGAATTTAGCTGAATGGTTATTTTTGGTCTGGCAAAGGGGAAACCAACTGAGTGACTGTCATTACTCTGATGCTGATTACTGGAATTGACCAGCTTAAGGGCAATTTGCTAACTTTGTTTAAAAACAAAACTGGTCTTTCGGGGTCCAACTGTGATTTAGAAAGGGAGGAGCTCTAGACCACGTCCTTTTTTTTTTTTCCTTCCTGTCTTTTTTCTTTTTAAAAATAAATATAAATTATTTTAAAAATATTTCCTAGCCAAAACCATTATCTGAACCCCACATGCAGTGGGATTTAGGGAATTAACAGGATGATTCAGACATACAATCCTCACTTTCATTTCCACTCCTGAGAATTTACTTTAAGGAATAAATAAAATTTCTTTCCTGCACTTGGTCAGAAACAAAACCAAACCCTCTTCTCCTATTTTCTTCTCTTTTCTTTTTTTTTTTTTTTAACTGGAAAGTAAGACAACTAATAAATGTAACATTAGGATCTGGCACACGCTGTCGTCCAGCATAATCTCAGGATATGAGTGGTGTGACTTTAGCAGGCGTTTGCAGCACTCCTCCCTGTGAGCTCTTGACTGATGCGTTGTCCGATCGCTCCTTCCCTTTCCTCTCCCCTGCTCCATATGGATACATCTGCCAGNCTCCTTGCTCTGAGCAACATCCTCAGTGTCCTGGTGATGGCGTGCCTTGGAAGGACTGCATAGAACAAGCTTCATACTGCCTCTGCACTTCGGGCTCTCTGAGCTGTAAGTACGTTGTGTAATGTTGTGGCTACCACTTGGCATTTCCGAGTTGGTCAACTGGGAGAGTTTTGCCTTAACATCTGGAAAATTTATGGTGATTTTGATGATTTTTTGCTTTTTAGGTGGTTGAAACTTTGTATCTGGCTCAAATAAATATGAAAGGTACCTTTATATTGATTTATTAGTCCCTATAATCAGCAAAAGTTTCTGTGATTGATAGAGAAATTGGTATTTTTCCTGTAGTGCATTACAAGCATGCTGCAAACAGCACAAAGGTTGTTATTGACATGCAGCATTGTATAAAATTCATTTTTTGCTGCAGTGCCTAACAAGAAAGGGAGGAGATGCTTCCAATTATTCTGAAGATATATTCCCTAGGACCTATTATCAGTCTAGTGGTATCTCTGCATGTATATAGAGAGGGACATTGAAACAATATTATGTATAGAGGTGTACACTTTCCAACTGTAAGAAAGATGTGTCTGAAACTTAACTGCACTCATTTTAGCCAAAAAAACCCACTTTTGGGAAGAATTTAGCTGAATGGTTATTTTTGGTCTGGCAAAGGGGAAACCAACTGAGTGACTGTCATTACTCTGATGCTGATTACTGGAATTGACCAGCTTAAGGGCAATTTGCTAACTTTGTTTAAAAACAAAACTGGTCTTTCGGGGTCCAACTGTGATTTAGAAAGGGAGGAGCTCTAGACCACGTCCTTTTTTTTTTTTCCTTCCTGTCNATGTGTATTGGTTTGCATCTCTGAGAAGACAGACCAAGGGCACCACCTGAGCTCTGCCCATGAGTAACAGAAAGTTGTGATCTTGCAGCCCTGCTGATCGCTTGATGTAACTCTGGTTTTCTTTGCCTATATTGGGGCCGGGGTGGGGGGAAGGTCATATAAGCTGTAGTGACTTTCTTTCTGTAGCAGGAATGAAGAGTACTCAGAACGTGCAAAATTGACAAGGTGGGCACACAGAATCAGTTTATGATGGATTTGTTTCACAGTCTTTCCCTTTTTCTTGCTCCTAATCAAAACCAAACAAACTCAAACAGAACATATCATCTCATTTATGCAGGAACTAAAGCAAGTTAGCAAGACTCAGTGCTTGTCCATACTGCAGTTTTGTTTAAATGCCCACTTGCATGTATATTTTCTTGCTTTCTCCCTCTTAGGACTGCTTCCTTTGGTGCTTCTCCCACCAGTTTGACTTAAAGATTCCTCTGACATAATTTGTAACATTTTTAAATTTATAGTCTGATTTTTATTCTTTTTTCCCCTTGGTCAGTCTTCCTCAGTACCCAGCAACTTCTTCATCCATTCCCTTGGTCCCTCTTTTGCTCCTTGAATTGGGTAAAGTCTCTTAGCTTGCTCTTGTATTATCTGGTCCCAGTTGAATCAAATAAAGCTACTTGGCTATTTCTCAATTTTCTTTTCATATATATGTATATTGCTCCCTACCTCCCC
>VXBO01010638.1:0-36455 GCA_013400135.1 Rhinoptilus africanus | reverse complement strand
CGGCCTTTTTGTTCTCCGTTATTTTTATTGCTGGTCTTCCCTGCCAAATTCAGGATATGTTGGTCAATCTGCCTGACCTGTCTCTCCTCCATCTTAGTTCATATAGTCTCTGTGGTCGTCTTTTAAAATTCACCTGAGTTTGTTTGCTTGTTTCAAGCTTCTCTGCTGTTCCAATCTTATTTCACTGCTGCTTTTCCTACTGTGTCTTCATTTGGGGGGTAATTCCAAACCAGGGCAGATTTTTCCTTTCAGTGGCACAGTTCTAGGCAATTAGATCCCTAGCTGCATTACTTACTGCATTTTAATCCGATAGGAGGATCAGAGGGGCTGCCTGCAGCATGTTGCCTTTCACCGCATTCCTGATTCCCATTTTGCTACACCAGATGCTGCCAACATCCTTGTCTCTTAGGCACTTCTGTAGTCCTGTGTCTCTCCTCCCTTTCCTCTAGCTGATGTTTTGCTGGTGTTTAAATCCACATCCAGTTGTGTTTTCATTACACACAGAGATGGAAACTCTGCCCAATGATTCCTTTTCATTCTCCACCTTCCTTTTGTTTTGTCTTAAATATATTCAAGGAGGAAACAGGAGGAGGAATGGAAAAGGAAGGGTTCGGTCTAGACTTCCAAAGCAATTTCCCCTTCCCTACAGAGCACAGCTCATTTCCTTCCAGAGCGGTGTGCCTGGGAAGTTGCACGTTTTTTTCTCAACGCTGACTTTCCTGAAATGTGTTGAGTCAAAGCACAGCTACTAGGAGTGGTCCAGAGGACCGTAAACATGAGTCTGTGAGTGTTCTTCCCTCTTTTGCTGCCGCACAGAAGAATAAACACAGATTAATGTGGAAAGGAGAGGGCGGTCTAGATAAGCAGCCACAGGGTGGAAATGTTGAAAGAAAATAGACAAATATCCATAGACACACCTGCACTTGGGTGTTTCTGCATCGTGGGGCCTCACAGGCCTATTTTTGCCATAAATGTCTCAAGGACAGAAAACTGAACAAAGTGGAGGTTGTTGATTTGCCTGAGGGTTAATTACAAGGTTTTGCCTTTAGGAAAAAAAAAGAAGTGGTAGTTTATGGCTGAAACTTTAACTCTTCACGCGTTTTATTTAGCCAAAGACAGAAGAGATTTTTTTTTTCTTTAAAATGCATTTATATTTGATGTTTTGTTATAGTATTCCATTTAATACTGTTCCATCCACTGTTACCAGGTTTCTGTGTTTGCTTTAAAACAAATAACTTGCTTTAAGACAAATTAAAAACAGATTGAAAGAGTAGCATAGTCATGACTGATCAGCTTTCCTCATGTGAGTTCAATATGTTCTTTGCTTAAATTTTTCAGGTTAATTAAACTCAGTTTGGTTGAAAACAAATTGTTTAAAAAAAAAAAGTGATGTCATCATAATCTGTCAGCTCCGTGGAGTTTCTAATTTAATTGTTGCCTATTTAAGCATTTGTTTACTTAAAAGGTGAGATTTCTTAGGCTGAAATTATGTGATAGGAAGTTAAGCTGGAATCTGAATGTGTGCTTGATTTAAGATAATTATTTAATCCATTGAGTTTGGCTTTTGCTTAGCAAGACAAAGTTATGTGATGTTTATTGTCCTGCCACCAGTAATTGCAGTTTTTTGTCTGAATAACTGAATATTTTGTCTGAATAACTGATTATTATTATTTCTGAACCTGAAGAAGCTCATAACTGATTTCTTGTGTTAACTGTGAGAAAATGCATAATGAAACTTCAGAGGAGTACTTGTGAAATACTAGGTATTGCAGGAACTTAGAAACATAGAATTATAGAGTTGTCAGGGTTGGAAAGGACCTTAAAGATCATCTAGTTCCAACCCCCCTGCCCTGGGCAGGGACGTCTCCCACTAGATCAGGCTGTTCAGAGCCCCATCCAGCCTGGCCTTAAAATCTTCCAGGGATGGGGCATCCACCATATCTCTAGGCAACTTGTTCCAGCATCTCACCACCCTCATGGTGAAGAACTTCTTCCTAACGTCCATTCTGAAACAACCCATCTCTAGTTTTAATCCATTCCCCCTAGTCCTACCATTACCCAACATCCTAAAAAGTCCCTCACCAGCTTTCTTGTAGGCCCCCATAAGATACTGGTGGGCCACAATAAGGCCTTCTCGGAGCCTTCTCTTCTCCAGACTGAACAACCCCAACTCTCTGTCTGTCTTCACAGGAGAGGTGCTCCAGCCCTCTCATCATCCTCACAGCCCTCCTCTGGACACGTTCCAGCATGTCCATATCTTTCTTGCAGTAGGGGCTCCAGAACTGGACACAGTACTCCAAGTGGGAGTACTCAACTAACTTGAATTAGTTGATCTCTTTTTAGTGGATGAATAGATGAGGAAGCTGCCTTCACATTTCATCTCAAAAGTGGAAGTTCAGCAAACTCTATAGGCAGAGGAGCTTTAAAAGTTTTCCTGCTTCCAAGACCCTCTGCCTTGAATTCACAACTACAGAAAACCCTTCTGCTATTAGGCGCAAGGGAAAACACCACAGTGTTTGCTCCTCTTCAGCTCGATGACTTTTTTTTCATGTGAAGGAAAACACCTGGCTTTGGAAAAGGCTGTGTGGATGGGTAGGCGTGCTGGTGGGGAGTGGTTACTACATTCATTTGATCATCCTGCACTGGATAGTGCCAAACTGTTGAGGCCTCAAAATTTAGGAGTTGCTGCCTGGCATTGGAGACTGTAAGGACAAGAAAAAGATGTTACAATATGTAATGTAAAGACTCTGTTATGGAGCTCATGCTGCAAATTACAGACCTATTTTGTGAGAGTAGGGAATGCAGCTTCTTGCTTGCTTCAGCCACATTGCAGGTGGCCAGGCATAGCAGGGAGGTACAACTTTTCCATTTGCAGAAGTACCGCTGGAGTGAATAGGTGTGTAGCTGGTAGCTGAAGGTGCTTGAGTTAGTGACAACCTTATTATAATCCATCCAGCTGTGTTGGACTGGTTGGCTCGAGATTTTGGCAGCTGTGGCTGACAGAGAAATCTCCGCCTGTTAGAGGGAGTTCAGGCAGTGCCAGGTATTCAAGATGAAATGGAGATGGGTGGGTGGGGAAAAGATGGCTGTGACATTTCTAGTGATATTATCTGCCACTGAGTCGATCAATGTGAGCTTTTTTTCTTTCTGAAATGTGTAACTCTGTGGAGTTTGGGTTTTTTGGGGGGGCCTGTTTGCTGTAGGTGCTAAGGCTGCATTTACTAGATCAGGTGAGGGTGAGAGGTAAAGGTACTGCTTTCTAAGAGGAATAAAGGATACACAACAAATACAAATGATTTAGAAAATGCTACTTTTGTAGCTGTGATCATGGCATTACTGGGAGCTTTTAATACTTGCAGTAACAGCAAGGCACCCTGACCAAGAGGAGAAACTGGGACAGTTGGTAATATTTTTACACCGCCAGCGAAAGACAGGCCAGTATCTCATCTTTTCAAGTAATTTTTCATCTCGTTTTTCCAAATATGCACTCTAATGGTACTTGTGGGGCCAGGGAGAGACTGACCTTTCTGGTGCAGATTGAGGTTATGAGTGTTTTTGTACATGTAGTTGCTCATTCTTGCAGAAAGCAGGACAGTTCAAGAGAAAAACCAATCATGTTCTTGGAAAGCCTGGATTTGGAGCAGTGATATGCTAAATGCTGAATGAGGCACATCAAAATACATGAGGCACAGGTGGAAATTAAAGGAAGGAAAAACCTAAGGTATGTAGTTTTGTTGCCCATCATCTGCTAAGACTCCAGAACTACCAGAGAAAGTAACTCCATCTCAAAATTCCTCGGGCCTTATATCTGTGAAATGAGGCCAATAAGCAAAGTGCCTTGAGTTCTACAGATAAAAAGGTGCTATATAAAGATTGAGTTTTATCACTCTTAATAATAGTATGATTGTTGATTTATTCTCACTGTAATTTTTACATCAGACATAGTTACTGTTTTTCTGTGGATGGTGTAGAATGCATAAAGGTACAAAAAAATTATAATTTCTCTGAAGGTGTTGCTCACAGGCAGACTGTAAAGATTTAGAGTACTTTGCTTTGTCCTGGTGTGTGATATAGCCTGTAGCAGTAAAGTCCCTTCAAATCAATGTATTTCAGCAGAATTGTTTAGTATGTTCCCAGTAAATGATCAACAAATGAAACACACTTGAAAAGGAAACCAACATTTACTTTCTACTTTTGAACTTGCCTCGTATTTTGCAAAACAAGATGGAAGAAGCTAGAACATGTATAGCATCCGCATCTGAAGAACAGTGCATCTTATGCTAAACTGATGTCGGTAAAAGAAAACAGATAAGAAGAGTTATATTTCTTATTCTCACCATTGCATCCCAATTACTCCTGTTGTAGCTGGCACTTATGCAGAAGGTGCCTAAGAGTGCGTGACCATCTCTTTGCATCAGTTTTGTGTGTTTTTGCATCAGGATTGGCAGCGTTCAGGTCTTATCTGTAGACTAGTGATGCCTTTCCTATCAAGTGTCTCCTTTTCAGCTTCACTGGCTCAAATAGAATAAAATGCATTTACATTTAAAAACGTAAGCATGCTCTTAGCAACCTGGAGATTTGGAAAAAACTGGTAGCTGGCTTGTTTAGTGAACAACCCTTGATTGCAATCTCTAATCTCAGAACCGGTTGCTGGGCCCACCTGCCTTCTTTCGGCGCTGCTGCTGAGTTCAAAGGGGCCAGACTCAGGCAGAAAACTGCGATGCTGAGGGGAAGTGGAGATGTGTATGTAAACATTATTTTTGGTTAGCACTTTTTTTTTTCTTTTTGGTACAAATGTGATGAATAACCACCATCACTAAACTAGGTGGAAGCAGGTGGAATAACATGTTACACCATGGACAGAAAGTGTTTTCAACGTGGAATAAGTCTTGGTAAGATGAATACTTACTGGGCTGTGTATCCCATGACTCTTGCTAGTTTTACCTATAAGCATTTAATAAGTGCTACAGAAATGTGACCATAAAACCATAATGCTTCTCAGAAAGTAGCTTTTTGAGGTGTGGCACTGTCCATTTTGCATTGCCCTGGTAGCACTGCTAAAGCAGCCCAGAATGAATCCCTCCAACACAAATGCATAAAATGGGTTGAGGCTGGATTATAAAGGTACCTCTCCCTCCCACATCACTAAATTCTCCTTTTCCTCTTTCCTACCCACTGCCCTTTATATCAGAAGCATTACTGGATATACATCTGGGAAATTAGCACAACGTTTGTTTTACTTCTTTTCAAAGTGTTTTCATGGTTTTAGGTGAGTGTTTGACTTATGTTCGTTGGCCCTTGCACAAGAGACTGTGAAAGCTATTTCCTTTTTCCTTAATTAGAGCGTGCAGAATATCAGGTTTCTGAGCAGTGAATTTCCTCTCAGGAGATAGGTGAGCATATGTGGTAGAAGTGGTTGTTTTTGTAGACTTGAGAAGTTGGTCCTTCTATGATTTCCAGTTACTTTCTTAAGCCAAACTTGTACTTTTCATACAGACGGAAGTGCAGTCCTTTTTTTTCCTTTTCTTCCCCCTCTTCCTTTTTTTTTTGTTTCTTTTGGAGTTGAATAGACAAGTGGAGAGTTAGAAATATCTGAGTGAACGTGGTAGCAAACATGGTGAAGGCAATGGGCCAACCTAGTTTGTGTGTGTGACTTGATTTGAGTCAGCAGAGCTCCACCAGAGCCAAAGCCAGCCCTCTACTTTTTCGCTGGTATTTTCATGCAGAACTTACTTGCAGCGATGGTGAGAAATGAAAGAAAAAGAAAAAGGGGAGAGACGTTTCCCTCTCTTTGCTTGTGTCCTGGTTTTTAAGGTCATGTATTTTTATAACTGCTGGTTTGCCTGTGTGGGTGGGCAGGTATGAGTCTCGGTCTGTCTTCTCCTTGTGCAATGCCAGGGGGAAGTTCAGGTCGTTGCGCTGCCGCAGCCAGCCCACATCCTTCACCCACGCAGCCCTGTGAAGCAGTTGCACACATCAATCAGGGAAAACCCTCAGCTCTGCGTGCCGTTGGAGCAGGTGTGTGAGCTCATAGTGACATCAGATGACTGTCACGTTGTTGCAGGGTGGGCACCGATGTCTGGCGCATGTTCTCTGTACAACAGCTCTACCTCCCAAAATAAATGATCATCTTTGATGCAAAAGATACAGCTCCAACACTCAGAGCCCCAATACCCATCCCTTCCTCTCACAGATCGCCTAGGGTAGAGCAAAGGGAAAGAAGAGTGAGGAGAATGATTTTGCAAAAAGTTGCATATCTCTGTACAAAAAAACCCCTGTCTAGTGCCATACCTTTAAAATTGTCAACCAGTTACAAGCATTGCAGAGGGAAGAAGGGAAGACCAATGCTGTACCCAGCCAAAAGGTAAGCTGTCTAGATCATTAGTGGCCTGAGGATTGGCGAGCTCTTAAAGCACAGATCGATGCTGTGCTGTATCAAAAAGTTCTTGCAAAGCGACTGCTTTCATGTCCATTTAGTGTTGTTTTTTTTCAAAGCACCAATAATGTACCTTATTTTCTTTCCTTGAAGGATGAACCCAGAATAAACGCACACTCACCCTGCCCAGCCCTCTTTATTTTAGTGTCTCCAAGTTTGCAGTACACCAACTCCTCGCTGTAAATAAATTAACTGTATGAAGCGAAAATACTCTGTGCTTCCTCAAGTGGATCTGTTGGCCTTTTCCAAATCCTATCTACTTGGACCACCTCTATTATGGAGTGTGAGGCAAACTCTGTCCCTCTGTGCCCAGGTAATGGTGCTCCACTGGCTTAATTTGGCACTGGAAATTAATTCAGTAGAGTGGCTCCGAGTTGTATGAGTACATATGAGAGACGAATTTGGTGTCAGCTTCTGGCACTTCAAATAGGTTATCTGTGTAAATAGCCTTTATTTTGCTAAAAGAATGGAGTATATTGGAACAAGTTATTATTGGGACATACATCAGTGGGCAGAGGAGGAGATCCAAGGAGCACTGAGATGTTAGGTGCCTCCAGTCCTGGGTGTACTCTTAGACGGCAGAGTGGCGTTTCCACCATTTGGGGGTGAGATGGGGTTTTAAAAGTTTAATATCTCCAAAAATTGAGTTTAGAGTGTCTTTCAATCTGCCTGTAGCACTCTACGCCCTCAGTGCCTTGAGGACAAGATGCGTGCGTGCTGTCCCTCCAGTTGCACTCCAAACTTCGCTTATGAGCAAGTGGATGAAGAAACTCAGAGGAATTTACTATTAAACAAAATGGCCTATCCAGTTAATTCATCTTTACATGTAGGCAAGAGAAAGCAAGATTTCAAGAAAGAACAGTGTTAATTATTATAGACATCCTTTCTAAGAAAAAAAAAGCACTTTTTCATACGTTAAAATATTGAAGCCTTCCTGATTACGTGTATTCAAAGACATGGAAAAATTACAGGGTAGGGACCTAGTTGGGAACCAATTTCCCTTATATTGCCATGCCAACAGTGTTCATGCTGCTCCATTTCACCTGCAGATAATAATAGATGTAGGTGCCTAGACCCAGGAAAAGAGGCGGCCAGTTCTGCTGTGCACAGTTCTTAGATATGGGAGAGCAATTCTGACTCCTGCAAGATATTTCCAGATTTGAAATGCTGTTTTGTTTTGTTTTGTTTGGTGATAAGACAATGACTTAGCAAGAGCGTAATTGAATATTGCCATGAGTGTTTACATAGATAATGAGACCATCGTCAGCTACATTACGTAACTTTCTGTTGGTGTGACTTCTGCGAAAGGAATCTTGAGTCTTTTTGCTTTGGGATGTGAACTCTCCACCAACCAACCAGTTGAGAAGAATGTTCCTGTAGGGAGAAATCTCCTCTTCCCTTTGTTTTTCTTTTCTGCCGATAGTCTCTCTTGAAAACAAACTCCTAGACCAACTGGTTCAGTGTTACTGTTTTTTTTACCTGTCCTATAGAAGTTAGTCCCTGCTTGTTTCACACTCTGCGTCCACGTGGGTAGCGATGGCTCCGCTTAACATGAAGGAACTGCTTGCTCTGGGCTTGAACAACATTGCATGGGTGCCGACCTGCAGGCTGAAGCACGGGAGAATAACCATGTGGTGGTCACGGGGGGGTTGCAGCATGCTTGGCTTTACCAGTTCTGTTTTGCTACTTTATCATACAAATGAGCTCGCTTTCCTAATCAGGTTTTCACACAGCGAGGGTGGAACAGGCTGGTACTGATGGCGGGAGAACTGAAAGGGGGTGGGGAGAGAGGGGGAAGAAAAGAAGAAAAATATTTGTCAGGCTTGATAGTGTTAATGAAAACATAAAGAAAGAAAGGAGGAAAGCAATGTTTGTAGAGCAAAGAGTGACCTGACAAATGTGACCCCTGTTTTTCCCAAGGGCTTCTGACTTTGAAACCAAAGCTGGCTTTAATGTTTACCAGGTGCCATCAGGGTGTTTTGATTCCCTTCAAGGAAGGGAATTAGCCCTATAGTTTCAGCATCTGCACTTCAGTGAACTTCAGTGACCGGGTGTATTCATGTTCCGATCACAACCCTTGAGGTTCAAAGACCATGAACAGTTCAATAACTAATTCTGTTACTTCCACAGGAGGTGATGAACACAGACCTGTACTACACACAGTTTTTGTCACAGGAGCCTTTCCAGTCCTGTCCCTACTCAAACAGGGTGCACCTGAGCATCTCTGAACGGCTGGCTGGAGCAACCAGAAAGGTAGGCAGATGCAGCACAGAAGCAGTGCTGGCAGTAAGATTATTCCTCACACTGAAAGGATACTTTAAAGTTCATATTTTGTCAGCTGAGATTACAGTTCAATTACTTGGAAGAAGTGAGATGTTATTTTGCTGAAGATATACGGCTCTTTGTCCCCTGTTGTTATATAAGCAAATTGTTGTTACTTATCATCCTCTTTCTGGCTGCTTCCTCTCCATGGGTAATTGCGCCTCTGATATTATATAGATATCTCAGCCCTGCTTGTGACCTGAGTGTTGCATAGAGATTTTAGCTTTTCGGGTGATTGTCTTATTGCAGAAGACGGATTTATAGGAATATTGCATATTGTCAGACAGGGGAAACGACTGACTGATCAGTGAGGTCTTCACACCCCCCACCGCTCGTCCCTTTCCTCTGAGAGGCTCAGGAAATGCAACTAGCTCATCTAATCCCCTGGTGCAGAGGCTGGGTTGCAGCAGGGGGGAAGGTAGGGTAGGCAACCTGTCCTCGACAGAAGATTTTTTTCTTTTTTTTGGAGGGCAGGACCTAGAGCTATCCAAGGGCTAGCTCAAGATCACTGAAGTGCTGGTTGCTGGAGTAGTGGGGTGGGCAAGGTGGCCCTGAGAGGCCACATCCAGTGACAACTCTGCAATATCTGTGGTTCTTTCAGCCTAGAGTACTGTAGCAAATGGATGCTTTACGAACAGAATCTAATAGTATCTCTAACACCTCTAGTTGTACTGCAGGACTGTGTGGGTCCAGACTTGCAACCGGATGACTGCTCCTTCTAGTCATCACTATGACCTCCTGTACCCAGTATCTGTTCTATGGTCACCTCCTGCACCCAATTACCTGTTCCACAGGCCATTCATTTAAAAGTGTAGGGCCAGAGGAATTTCAATAAGAGCTATAGGATGCTGTTGTGCACCACAGATCCAAGACAGCTCGTGTTGGCTGAACTGAACAAGATGATGATGATGTTACTAATAATTGCATTTCATATTGTGGCACAAAGTGCAGCTTGTCTTTATCTTTGTGTAGAAGTGTTCAGTTTATACTGTAGTAATGCTTCTTATTTAAAGTGGAAAATTGCTGCATGAAGTTGTATTTGCATTCAGAGGGGGCACTTTATTAATTAGTAAATAAAGATACGATGAAATTGAAGCATACTGCCTTTTCTTTTTCAGTCTTTCTTTGAGGAGTGCATGCTATAAAAGTGTATGCACAAATAAATGTTTGTCCCCATGTCCCTAAAAATGTAGGCAGACATATGGCAATATAATTTAATTTTAATGTCAATGACAGCTTATGAAGGAAATGCTGTCCAAAGATAGAGAAGGAGCATAGCAATAAGAATGTACTTTTATGAGTTTAAAATAGAATATTAGAAGCATATTTCTATAAACTAAAGTCACAGTGCTAACATGGAGATATATAGATATGTATTAAAATATGTTTGGAAACTGTTTGGAAAATTTCCAACCCAGCCACAAAATCTAGGTACCTGTTCCTTTTGCTTCATGTTAGGATAAAAAGCTTGCAGTTGATGAGTGGGGTTTAGCAATGCTACAGGCATTGCTGTGGTTTTTGGGGCCGATTATAATCACCAGGGAGACTGAAGTGTATTGGAAACAAGAAAATCTGAACAAGCCTTTTAAATGAATTGTTGAAGTCCTCTAAGAGGATTTAGAATAAAGGTATCTGAATGCATTCACACACGTGGGGAAACCTGAGTGCATATGTGGATTGCTGGGCACTGGTCTAATTTCATGTAATACTACCATGAACTAAGGCTGTGCTACTGTAAAGTGTGTGTTGACTTGGATAGTGCCTTCTGAATCAATTCAGACCCTTATTAGTATAAGGACACTTCTGCTGGAGAATGTGGGCCTTCTTCAATTGCATTGAGTGATTTTTAAGGATGCTTCAATATTGGGGACTGGATAATAGAGCCTGGAGGAGAATGTTTCAAAGTTGATTTGAATGCATTAGAACAACCAGTCCATCTTGGAAATAATATTGACATGATTTTTTTATATTTAAGTTGTTTTTCATGTAGTTAAAAATAGTATTTTAGTATTTCTGAAATCTTCTCTAGTTTGTGTCCAGCAGCAAATTCTGGAAAGTTCACAAGCAGCTGCAAAATTATTCCTAGGGTAGTAATTCAAGAGGAAGCTGCCTCAATATTCACAGCTGAAAGGTTCTCTCCTACTGCATTCTCAAATCTAACCTTCAGCTTCACTTCCCTATAGCATAGTTCTGATTATATTGTGTAATGAACAACATCTGATATAATCTTTACTACTTTTCTTTCTTTTTGCACAAAGAAAAGAATTTTGTTGTTATGGTAGAAGGAACCATATGGTAGAAGGCACAGCTAGAAAATATAGAAGGTAGAAAACAAGTTTTATTTATATTAAGAAAATGTCAAGTAATTCAAATATACACATGGGGGGAAAGTCTTCTGAAACTTCAGCTGTGCTTCTAATTTTCAGTTGTACCAGTTATTGGTGATGAATCTCTCTGTTTGTATGATTGAACAGAGGAATGCTTACACTGAGATGTCCTGAAGTTAGTGTTCTGCATGTATTTTGCCTGAATTGGTTTTATGTTTTTTTTTTACTACTCTTGGAAATCACAGTAGTTGCGAATTGTCCCACAAGATTATGAAGACAAAACTAAGCCAATGAGTTCATGAGTTTGAAATATTATACCCACAGTTTTCTACCTAATTTTTTTCATGTCATAAAGTGGATATGAACTGCCAGTGAGTGTTATAGTAGGCCAAATTTGCATCATCAGTTATTTTGTGTCTTTTAGAGATTTTGAATATCACATACATTTAATAGATATATGAAATATATATATATATTTGAAGATGTCTGTGGTGGTTTTCTGTGCACGTATCTGATATGAAAACTTTGTTTACAAACAATAGATCTTTCTCTTGTTGTCCACTTACCCACAAGTAAAAAGCAAAATGGGAGAGAGTGATAATCATTATTATTTATCAAATTCAGCATGTTTACTGCATGTGCCTATTTGTTCACATTAGCAATTCACTGCTAGTGACAACCTGCTCCCTGAGCAGTAATTCCTCCTACAGTCTTAAGTGTGAAAAAGAAGATACTGGGTTAGATGTAATTAAACTTCAAAATCTGGAACAGTCATTCATTTTAGTGGCTGCTTCCTATGAAAATTCCTTTAAGATTAGTGGGCCGTCAAGACCCACGGAAGTGCTAATGCATTTCATGACCCTAAGGACAAGAAAAGACAGGCATTATACTGCAGTGGTTACAGCAGAGATGGGTGGTGGGGGAGACGACAAAGCTCTTTGGGAGATATCCATGCCACAATTTCTGTGTTCCAGGTGCAGCAGCTTAAAAAAATAGTAAATCTGAAACTCCTTTGGATCATTCCTTAAAAAAAGGAATATTGTGGCAATGAAGCCCAAACTGGTTTTTTTGTTTGGTTGGATTTTTTTTGTTTGTTTTTTTTTAAAAATCCCTCAGCTATTGACCTGTGAGTTCCTAAAGGAGCTGGGGGAAGGTTGCATGGTGAAATGCCGGCATACCTTTGTCTAGAGTGTGTTGATGGGCGTAGATGTAATAATGTTGTAGCATACCATATGAAGAAAAGGTAAAGTAGATGGGTACATCTGCTGACAATCTTTCTTTTTAATTTGGAGACACCTGAAGGCAGTAAGTAGCTGAATAATAACCTCATCCCCATATGGCTTCCGTTCTTTCAGAGTAATAGTGTGCAGGGGCGGGGAGTGTGTGTGAAGAGTCTACTTTTAGCTCTGGCTTCTGTTTGCCTCTTTGTGAGCCTGAGAACGTTTCCTGTCTGCTTGGTGATGGGAAATGTAACCAAAACAGACGTCGGTGAGTGACATTTCTCATGGCTGCCTTTCTACATTGGGTTTTCTGTACCACCTTAGAGATGTTGCAACATGCATGAAGGGAGAAGGAAGGCAGATCTTTAGCATGATTTTCATGCTTGCTGTGATATTTTACCTTGTCTTCTCAGCATATATAGTATTGTATCTAAAATATTTTTCCCAATTATAATTCCTTACAGTTCAGTATTGCAAACAGCAGGCGAATACTGTACTTTAAAATACATGTAGTTTTGCGAGTGGCATGTTTTGAAATAAGGCGTTTTGCTTTGGTCTAGAATTTAGACATAGACTCTCTACTTATAGTTTCCTTGGTTTTGTTTCTGTATTTCCCCACACTTTCCTTCCTGTCTGTGTTCTCTTATTTCCTCTCTAAATTATAGATATGCGGAAACAACCATTTTCATTGAAAAGGGCTTCACTTTTGGGGATATTCTATGGCCATTCTGAGAAAGGTCAGCAGTTCACAAGGGTGTTGACAAAGATGGGATTATATGGAATGTGTCTTTAGGAAAAACAGAACAAAATCAGCAGTTCTCAGCAGCCTGCAATCTTCAGATGGATAGGACTAGGAAGAAATGCCCATCCTGCTTGTTTTTCTAAGAAGGTTTTATGCCAGATTATAGCCCTTGCCCTGGCTCTGTCAAAATAAGTTTTGTGATGCAAAGTCACCTGTCATGTGAAGGGCAAGGTGGGACGAGGAGGATGAGTGAGTGCAGAAAGGAACAACAGAGAGAGAATTTATACTTCAGCTGTGTTTAGTATTGATGCTACGCTAAATCATTATAAACACAGGTTAGGACTGCCGATTGGGAAGCAATGTCAATACTGGTGTCTTTACTAGTATTTGTTGCCCTATTGAATTGTTTGGCTGCTTTCGTGAGAGAATGTGAAGATATGCAGGTCTTTAGGAAGAATTTGGGAAGGAGACAGTCAAGGCATCTGTGTTTTTGGTCCATGCAAACAGACATACATGTATTTATCGGAAATGAGAGTTCAAAGTTATGGATTCAAAGGTACACAGGCACAGAATAGTTGAAGTTGGATTTCTGTAAGAAATTGTACTGTTATTTTCTCTACTTAGAAAAATGTGAAATCCTGAAACATACTTCACTGCCCATTTTTCAATCCTTTTGCTTACCTCTAGAAAATAAACAAGGTCTGGGCTGCTTATTGTTGACTTTATGTAATTTCTGTCTCCAGCTTGCTGCATTTTCTGGTTCGGCACTGCACGGGAGACATAATTGTGCAGCAAAACTCCGACTTCTCCTCATCTGGGTGTCATCAGGCAAAAAGTGCACCATAAGTAAAGGGTTTCCATAAACCCCAAGCCCAGCATGAAAGCATCCGTGAACTCCATTCTCTGGATGCTGCTTTAGGATCTTAAAAATGAATCTTCCTTACCACCAGTGGGATTTCAGGCCCTGCAGAAGTCCATTACCTGTCCCTACATAGGCATGAACAACAACTCAGAAGTTTCTACAATGTTGTGAGTGGTAAGGTGTTTAAGTTGCATGTATTGAATATATGTTTATCTTTCCATAATTATTTTTAAATCAGGGCATAGGCTTGGTATCATGCATTCAATGCCTTCCTATTCCTCTACCTGTTGCTTTCAGGGTCAGTTTTGCTGTTAATACTTTATCTTTGGTGAATGTTGGATAACGAATCCATTGGATATGGGAAATTCTTGCTTTTCTACATATTGTCTAGTTGGATGTACCTCACAAAGCAGTATGATGAAACTAGGACAGTAGGTAGGGAAAGTTGTGAAATTCTAGTTGGAAATAATGATAGAATGATGTTATTCCATGTTAGAGAGAGATCTGATACCTGTATTAAGCCAGAAAGGCTGGTGGGCAGAAGGGCTTAGTCTGTACGAAGAAGTTAAATGAGCCTGGGAGTATCCTCTGGCATGGAAGTTATGGACAACCCATCTCCATGTCATAGAACTCTTACTCTCCAAAAGAAGGTAGTTACGCCCAAACTGCCTTACAGGATTTGTCCCTGGGCTGTGTTTTCCCCCTTTGGTGCTGGGGAGAGTGCTGGCAAGCCTGTGCCAAGTCTATGCCAAGGACTACTCTAATAACTGAACTCCAGAGACAATTAAAGTCTACTGTCCGGGATTGCTTCTTGGCATTGTTTAATTTACTGGTGTAGAAGTGGCCAAAGAGGAATGTCTGGCTGTTTATCTCCAGTTATCCTGTTTATTGAGGATCAGCGCTCCAACTGGTGAGGTTCATGCACTGGGAACTCAATTTGTCTTAGCACTGCTGCAGACTTTGTTACGGTTTTGCATTAAAATGACACCCATGTTACTTCTGCGTACCTCTTGGAGGGGAAAAAATAAAAAAGAATCCTTAAGTGAGTGTAGCACTGGTCACTGTACACGAGGCCAGTAATGATAGGAGTGAAAGAGCTTGCCATTTCCCTGAGGTATTTTTTTACCCTTCCTTTACGATTTCAGGGGATGATAATGACTTTTCTCCGTAATATATAGTGCATTTCTGCTGTGTGCTTCAAGTGTGTGCCGGGTGTGTCTGTATCTATGCACAGATGCACACATACACACATTGCCCATTTCTAGAGGAGATGTGTAGTAGCTGTGTATGATGCTGGGGTGGTTGGTATTAAGTGATAGTGACAGGTCATGTGAATGCTGAGGCTCGGACCCAGCAGGAGGCGGTGCATATGCATCTTCAGCATTAACACAATCGACATCCGCTCAACAGAAGGGTGGCTGGGCCTTTCCTTAGGAAACATATGCCAAAACTATTATCGGAGACTACGTCATGGCCTGCGGCAAACTGGACAGGATGTTAATGAGGAGGGAATTGTGGAAGAAGGAATCTGAGTGTGTCCCATATTATCGAAACAGAATGCTGAATAAACAGATCACTTCCAGTACCGTGCCTTGTCAGCAATCTTGGTATTTTGATCTTTATCAGGTTTATGCAGATAAAGGTTTATTTTTTGTTACTTAGTTGATAAAGGTTTGGGGGCATTTTAAGTGCAAAAAATAAATAAACAAATAAATGCAAACATCTGGGAGGCTCTAAAAGACACTGTGGACCCAGGACAGCTCATTATTTCTCCTTGACGAAGAAATCTCTGGTGCATCCTGTGATGTCTGTGACAGCATGTAAGGAGGCACTCCACTATGTCAAACCCAGAGTCGTAATTCTGTCTTCTCTGCTGCAATAATGAGACTTCTTGAACTACTGAACTCAGCAGAAGTTACAGGTATAAAGAAAATGGTTTGTGTTTTGCAACTGTTTACAACAGGTGGAGATCAGGGAATTTGAACTAGTTATTTTTTCATTTAAGGACCATGTATCAGAACCTGAACTTAAAACTTAAGTTGTGTTGATGATTCCAACAGTCTGTCACTAATTTAATTTCATATTTGGCAATTTTCTTCTGTAGTCCTTAATTACAGGTTCAATATTTTATTGCTTACTTCGCTTATAGTTGTTTTTTTAATCTTTTTCTTCCTGTCCCCCTCCCCTTCCCTGAAGGTTTGCCTGAGTAGCAAGAGCAAGACACACAAAATAAATAACTTTGGGGAATAGAGCTGTCCATTTAAAGTTGGGGGTTTTTTTGGTGTGTTTTAGAAAGCAAAATACCAAAAGAAAATTTAATCCCATATTTTTTTCCAAGATGACATCTGTTTAGAGGTTGCATTTTTATGGATTGATCAGAAGTTCAACATTAGCATTAGTTTCATGTCCCTTGAAATGTTGGATCGCTTCTCTGTTTATTCATAAAATTAATTAAATATGGCCAATGTCACAGTGAGTTCATCTTATCATTAATTTTAAGCTGCCTTGTCTTCACCAGACAATGAATGTATTTTTTCCTACATCTTAGATAATGTGCAGTAACTAACATGAGGTAAGCTGTACTTGTAATACGAGTTATCAGGATGACGTGGCTCTTGGCCTCTTGGCAAAGTATTCACAAAGTCCCTTGTCTTTGTTACAATTTTACCAAATGTCAGCTAATATGCACTAAGAATAGGTCTTGCTGCCTGCTGCCCCAACAGGAATGACCTCAGCCCTGACCTGGAGCTTCCCTGTCTCAGGCTGCAGAGATGGCTGGTGTGCTGAAGCCGTTCCAGCCTCGGCCTCTCAGCCCCCTGAGGTGCAAATCCGTGCCCCTGTCTGCTAGAAATTAGATGTTTGGTGTTGCAAAACCCATCAAATGGCCCTTGATTGTCAGTCACTGTCACTCATTATCAATCTGAGCTTGATTTGAGGAACCAGCCGTTAGTAAAGGACCATCTAAAACATTTATTGTTTGTTGTTAAACTTTCCTTTGCAGGGAAAACGCCTCTAAATATCAGATAGTTAGGAAAGGGAGATGTTGGATCTGATCTGTTTGTTGTTGTACCATATCGTCATTCCAGGTGACCTAGTTTAGGATTGTGATGAGATCTGAAGAGCGGAGTATTGAAAACGTTGTTTGTGAGAGCCTGTGTGCCACAATAATATGGGGTAAAATCATCTTAATGAGATGCTAGATCATCTGCAGAATGCATCTCTCGGTAAACACAGTGGCTTTATTTTCCTGAAGAGGAACACAGTGAGCATCTCAGAGGAATGCACTTTCATAAGGCTGAAAGAATATCAGTGGAGGTTTTGGTTCTTTTAAAGCTCAAGCAGAAGCAATTTTCTGCAGTACCCCACAGTCGCAGCCATCGCGATTAAACAGTTGCCAGCCTGCTCTAGATTCACGCATAGCGATGGGACATGAACAAAAGTCTTCTGTTGTGCTCCAGAAATTAGATAACTGCTCTTAGTCTGTTTGCACGGAGATGTTGTTTTATTATTGTTAACCAAGATTCAGAACCTAAGAGTCCAAAATAGTACTGTAGCTTCCAGCTAAAAATCAAGGCCTGTCAGGTGGTATCACATCCATTCCCTTTTCAGCATTATTTGACCCAAGAGAAAATTTGTTGAAATGCTTGCTAACCTTTACTGAACAAGAGGAGTGACTTAATAAACATGATTTTTCCCTGGGGAGTTTTACTGCCTGGCCTAGGTTTAGGCGAGGTTTCCCCCTTGACATTTTTCTACCCATGTTCTGAGTCTCCCAGGGAACACAGCAGTAGCTCTCAAGGAGACAAGTTGCATTGGTGTTCCCCTGGAAGGAGCATAATATTTGTTGACCAGAGCCTTACCAAAAAATTTACTCTATGTATAAGCTAATAAAAAAGGCAGTTTTTACTGTTCCGAATTAGTGAGGGGAATCTCGTAAACCTTATGAGTTTTCATTATTTCTTTTTTTATAGGGAAAAGGTAAAGTCATGGACAATGGCTAGGAAACAGAATGTATTTTGATTTTCCTCAACATTTCCTGATAGTAAACTTGTACTGACTGCAGGTCATGTTATAGAATGAATGAATAAAAGATGAATGAGTGAAAATTACTTACAGAAGGGAAGTTGCCTTACTATATGTTATCCCATCCTGATTCTGGTTGATGACATCCTCTAATTAATTATTAACTTCTGCAAGTAAAACTCTTAATAACCTGTTACTGTTATTCAAAATATTAAAAAAATAAAATCTAGGTTTTCTCACTTTCCTGTCTTGCTCAGAGTGAAATCCACATTGCTCAAACTGAATACACACAAGACACTATTGATTTTTCTCCTCTTGGTCTACATCAATCAGCCAGAATACATTCCATATTGAAATAGTACATGTGTCTTCACACCCAGAAAATGGTATTGCATTCCTTTTCAATTTCGTATAGGAAGAATTATTTGTGCTTGTTTTTTTGCTGTCAGAACTGGAGAACCTGTTAGCATTTCTTTGCAACTCATGTGCCACCAAAAAGGCTCTTTCCTTGATAGAAGTCCCCCACGTTTTAATTGACCCACAGCTGCTGGAGTCAAAGTAAATGAGCCTCTGACTCCAGGCGTATATATGAGAAAGGCAATGGATAGCTTATTTGATACACTTGCAAGCTATAAGTAAATAACACAGCTGCATCAATAAGAGGTGAAAATTCAGCCATAATTTTGAAGATGTATTGTCTGGCTGCTAGTAACACTTTCGTTGTTCTTAAAGCCAGTGTTCTGAGACACATACATATACATGTACATATACATATGTATGCGTGTGTAACAAAAAATAATTCTTTTTGATTGGTTGGATAACTAACTCTCTGCAGAAAATAATGGTAATGAACATAAAGCCATTATTTCTCAAATCATTTTAGTTCAGTTTTGTATTATACCCAGACTTAACTCTGCTCTGTGTTCTTCTGTGTACACCACGTTATTTTGCTCATTACTGCTTAACAGGCATGCAAGTAGTACCCATCCTTGTACCATTATTGGACAGGAAATTTATAGAGCACAGGTCATTGTTATCCAAATAAGCTCATTGTTGTGATTTTAATACAGGAAAGTGAAATATGGTTAATATGTAATGTTTTATTATTTTTAAATTATTCCCCTGGCTTTCAAAGACCTTAGTTCACTCTTCTGGGCTAAATAAGTTAATTCATTCTTAATACTTCATACTTGATTTTTAAAAGAGTTACCAAACTGTGGAAAGAATTTTATTGGTTTTCTTGACTTAGTATGCTTTAACTTCAAATATAGGATTGAAGGCTTGGGTTCCTTTTCCCTGTTGTTCTCTCTGGGTAGGATTACTTTAGAGACAATGGGAGCATTGCAGCTGAAGTTAACACGGCATGGGGTGATGCTTTATTGCTTTACCTTTGATATAAAACCCCTGAGGATTCTAGCTGATCATTTGTATAAATAGTAGTTAACTTACTCCTCCATTGCTTTTTGTAGATGATGACTTGAAGATGGACACAAGAAAAACTTTCCTCCATTGAGTTCTGACTAAGCATTTTAGAATTCTGGTTTGCATCACCCAGTGTATGTCCTCTTACCTTGACTAAGATTAATTTCTCACCACGCTACATTTTGATCAGCTTAAGATGCATCGAAGTATACATGTACAACCATAAAAGACTTTAAGCATATATGTTAACAGCTCGCTTTTAAATCTTAGTCTAGACAAAGCCTAGGGCACTATTCCACATTGACATGTGTGCAAATAAGGGAAGAGCTCTAACTCCATCCTTACGTGCTCAGCCTGCCATTGGCACATCAACCTGTCTTTTTTTATGATTCACAGTCTAATGAATAATTTCGTTCCCCATGTGTCAACCAGAAGAAGAACGGAGCCTGTTCTTTTAGAGCTGTGTTAGTCAGCGGAAAGTCATAAAACTGAGACTTATGCAGGTGACTTACCACCATAAACTGAGACTTAAATCAAAAAATGAATTTGCTTGCTTGCAAAAGATACCATTACAAAATTTTCTTGGAAAATTGTTCTACGCTTTCTGTGTCTTGGTAACTGTGCTATTCACAACGTGCAGTCTGTTTTCATTAATTATACATACCTAGCACATGCATTATATTTATTGTGGAACAGCATACATGCTACACACAGATTTTGTATTCTTACCAAAATTGGCATGGTAATAATGTATTCTTCTGTATTTTGTGGCAATTTTACATTGATACAAAATATGGCTACTTCAACCTGGAATTCAGTTCTTACAGAGGATATTTCTGTCTCCCTCCCTCTTCCTTTGAATGATACTCAAAGGGCTCTATAATTATGTGTGGGATACCAAACAGACATTAGGAGAAAAAAAGGATGACACTGGTTTTTACCAAGAACTCATTATGTTTCTGAGAGCTGTATCTTGTCAGTAAAATACCTTAAGGCCCAAGAGGAGTTTCTTAACTGTTGTTGATTTATAATATTTGATATACTGAAAAGAAGGAATCCTGCTTAGTACAGTGTACATAATGCTGATAGCCCTTTAATATCAAAATATAATGTACATTTAGATGTGAAAATGGTGATATTTTTATCAATACCAGTGCAAATGCATTATTATTGAATAGCAGTAATAACTAAGGAAACAAAAGCGAGAGCTGCTGAAGTAAAAATCTGTCTCTTTTTTTCCCCCCAAAGAACACTACCTGAATATACTTGCCGCTCATAGAGAATTATTGACATGACTTTTGTTAATAGTGAAAATCACATCTTGCCCTGGTCCTAAAAGACCATCTTTTTAATAGCCATTTCCCTTTCCAGATTACTGAAGTACAAAGGGATTTATAGGGGCTATATGACAACAGAGAAGTTCTGATTCCTAAGGCAGAAGAATTCTTTTGCACACAGATAGCCTGTTAGACTGGGTGATAAAGAGACTCTTTGGTCAGTTAAATTGCTTTTGGCTTTTACATCATGCTGAGTTAATTAGTTAATATTAGGAGAGAAAATAAATGAGATACAAATGTAGCAAGCAGCAAGTAAGTAAAAGACTTATTGTAGTCTGCTGTGACTGGAGGATATTTCAGAAAATGTGAAGTGGAAGCACTTAAAGATTGTCCATTGAACAATATACTTAAAATCATATAGGAGCAAACCCAAAGTCAATGATAAACCATATGGTAACCCACATGTCCTGGCCCCTGAGGAGATATAGTTATTTGAGCTGAACCCAAGTACCAGGAATTTTTAAGTGGCTGGTCTTTACTCTGAGAAAATGCAGGATACATATGTGTGTAAGTGTCACAGCAAGAAAAAATAATACAGTAAACCTGTATAACATTCTTAAGCCTTCGGAAAAGTTTTGCATCAAATATTCCCTTCCTTCCCATTCTGTTCTCTATAACCAGGCTTGGCTTATTTCTTTATTAGTGTATTGGCAGGATTAAGGAATACATTTTTACTTTTTTTTTTTACACACATTTTGAAATAGTGTTATTAAAACAAATGCTCAAGTAAAATACTGAGGAAACATTTTGCATGTGCTTAAGAAAAGACACAAAATAGAGTTTCTTGCCACGCTCCTTTGTCATGCAACTGAATGTGTCTTGAGACTACTTTATCTTCCATTATTGAGACTTATTATAAAACCTTTGAGCAATGCAGTCCATGGAAATTTGGGGACACTGGAATTAAGGCTGGACCATTGTGTCTTACTGCAAAAAGACAGAAAAAGACAAATCAGCATTCTGATAAGGACAGCTGGAGATGGATGGAGATGGTTGGAGGAATCCTTGCCTTCCTCTGTTCTCTTTTCAGCCTGTGATGTGTGCTGCAGCCTACAGCTGGAGCTGTTTGTAAGCAAGACTCTGTGTCTGGCCAAATAGCATAAATATGTAAATACAGTAGTAGCTCTCATTTAATTTGAAGCAGAGTTAGGGAAGATAATGTGGCTTTGTACTAAATTTCACTGCCGAACTATGTTTTATTAGTTGGAAGGAGCATCCTTTCCTAGCTGATCTTGTGCCAACTGGAGCTGTGAGTGCAGGGTTTATGCTGGGTATTGTGGCTCCTTTGATTTGTACCTATTTCACCTTTGCTATAAAGGAAAGTGGGCTCGAAACTCCTGGGTCATTAAGCTTTCTAAAACTAGCATAAAAAGAGATTTCACCCTCTGTTGGAAGAACTATTTTTTTTACTTCTTTTATCCCATGTTGGTAATGTAATGAGGAAAGACAAGCTTGTTTTTTTGTCGCATTCAAGCACTGCTTTGAATTACGATGGATTTTAACACATGCTAATGCATGCTTAAGCAAGTGTCAAGGTGCACAGTTGAATGAAGCCTGTAATTAAAAATTATATATATATGAGTCCATTAGACAGGTAAAATTTGAGCAATTTGTGAAGTTGCTTGTAAAATGCAAAATTTATAAACAGGTTAAAATACACATAATAAATGGGGAGTGGAAAAACTATCTTAACTTTAAAATAATCTTAAGATGAATCTGGTACTCCCATGTAGACATCTACGGACTGTAAGTTAAGGATCTGCTCCATGATCTTGCTGGTCAGTCTCACCTCTGTGTCCAGCAAGATCATGGGGCAGGTCCTCCTGGAAACTATGCTTAGTCACATGGAAAATAAGGAGTGATTGGTGACAGCCAACACGTCTTCATTAAGGGCAAATCGGGCCTGACAAATTTGTGACCTTCTATCAAGGTTTTACAGCATTGGTGGATAAGGGAAGGGCAACTGATGATAGATGATAATCATCTACCTGAACTTGTGCAAAGCATTTGACATTGTTGCACACAACATCCTTGTCTCCAAATTGGAGAGACTAGGATTTGGCTGGATGATCACGCTCAAAGAGTTGTGGTCAATGACTCAATGTCCAAGTGATGAGCAGTGACGAGTGGAGTTCCTCAGAGGTCGGTACTAGGACTGGTACTATTTAACATCTTTGTTAGCAACATGGACAGTGGGATTGAGTGCACCTTCAGTAAGTTTGCCAGCAACACCAAGCTGTGTGGAGCGGTTAACATGCTGGAGGGAAGGGATGCTATCCAGAGGGATCTGGATAGGCTTGGGAGGTGGGCCTGTGCGAACCTCATGAAGTTCAACCAGGCCAAGTGCAAGGTCCTGCATGTGGGTCAGGGCAATCCCAAGCAGAAATACAGTCCGGGCAGAGGCTGGATAGAGAGCAGCTCTGCTGAGGAGAAGGGCTTGAGGGTGTTGGTGGATGAGAATTCTCCAGCAACNTGGATGAGAATTCTCCAGCAACATGCACTCGCAGCCCAGAGGGGCAACCACGTGCTGGACTGCATCAAAGGAAACGTGGCCATCAGGTTGAGGGAGGTGATCCTGCCCATCTACTCTGCTCTGGCGATACCCCACTTGGAGTACTGCGTGTAGCTCTGGAGCCCCCAACCTAAGAAGGACATGAGGAGGCCCGTGAAGATGATCAAAGGGCTGGTGCCCCTCTCCTATGAAGAC
The DNA here is from genome assembly GCA_013400135.1 of Rhinoptilus africanus. NCBI lineage: Eukaryota > Metazoa > Chordata > Aves > Charadriiformes > Glareolidae > Rhinoptilus > Rhinoptilus africanus. Next base: position 13,057 of record VXBO01010638.1, on the reverse strand, counting down.
GGGCTGAGAGAGTTGGGGTTGTTCAGCCTGGAGAAGAGAAGGCTCTGGGGATACCTTATTGCAGCCATTCAGTACCTAAAGGGGGCCTACAGGAGAGAGGGGGAGGGACTCTTTATCAGGGAGTGTAGTGACAGAACGAGGAGTAATGGTTTTAAACTGAAAAAGGGGAGATTTAGATTAGATCTTAGGAAGAAATTCTTTACTGTGAGGGGGTGGTGAGACACTGGAACAGGTTGCCTAGAGAAATTGTGGATGCCTCATCCCTGGAGGTTTTGAAGACCAGGTTGGATGGGTCTTTGAGCAACCTGGTGTAGCAGGTGGTGTCCCTGCCCATGGCAGGGGGGTGGGAACTAGATGATCTTTAAGGTGCCTTCCAACTCCAACCATTCTATGATTCCATGAAATATCTAACCTATGTATTTCTTCTCAACTTTCAGTTAAAATTAAGACCTTGCCTTACCCTTCGTTATTTTTAAACTGCAGATTAATGATATAAAACAGGGAGAAACAGTTGCAGAGCAACTGAAAATCTCACTGTGATATAAGGCAAATAAAATCACACTTCTTGACAACCTGCATACCATATCCAGAGAGTTCAATGTTTGATATTTCGGGAAAAGTTTGTTTGCCCCACAGCTACTTTGTTTTGTTTTTTTTTTACTCTAACATGACTTTGTCAGTTGGTGAAAGAGGTTACTACCTCATTAGGTGCACCCTGAATCTCAGTCGCAACAGCACAATATCTGTAATCTTTTGAAATTCACATGCTGGTAACTGCAGAACCCCATTAACAATGCTACATGTTATTATTTGTTTATGCTATAAACTTTGTCTTAGACAAAGAAATTTTTATAGAAGGAATATTTTTTATTCAATGACTGTTTTAGGATTTTGGAGGTTTTTTCCTCTCCCTTTGAATTAGATGTTGATATCCTTAGAAGTAGTTGATATCCACAGGGACCTGGAAGGAAGACCTACAGATTGGAATTCCAGCATGCATTTTGTTGTGTTTCTCCCTCTGATGGTTCCCAGCATGGGGTTTGCAGAACTTGCTCTCCTTTACAGTATTTGCCCTATTCATTATAGTAATAAATCCACTGGCACCTTAAAGTGAGTTCCCTTGGTGCTCTGGAAGATTACTTTAGATATTGATGACAGGTAGACATTGCACTCTGTTGGCAGTCCAATAGGCCCAATAACACGTAGTTTAGAAATTGAGGGCATTGTGCTCTGTCTTGCACGATATTTTCCTGTAGGCTTTTTTCCAAGCTGCAACTGAAATGTTTGTTGTTTCTAAAAACAATTTGTAACTGTTCATATTTGCAAATTAAAAAAAAAAGAAAAAAGTGAGAGACAAGAGCTTACAAGATTCCCTTCTTGGTCACACTTACTAGTCATTTGCAGACACTCAGTTTTGCAATGACCTTACCGAACAGCTGGAAGGCCAGAGATTAAATTTTCAGAAGCATGATGTTGATAACAGGTATGAAAATAAAAGCCAATGGACTTGATCCGCTTTAGAAATGGGACTCGAGGTGCTTTTGACAGTTTCACCTTTAATCTTTCAACAAGGATGAAACCTTGTGTGTGGTTTAGTATGGCTGAGACTTGGTTTTAGATACAGCTATTTAATTTTATCAGGCTGTGCTGGGGAACTTTGTAGTTCTTGGCTTCACAAAGCATGATGATCTGCTGGGGAATGACTGTTTTGTAAATGAAAAGGCAAAAGTGGCTGTAGTTCTGTTTGTCTGTCCAGTCTCCTTTAAATCTTCAATCCTGTGGGTCATACATTATCGGACTGATTCCAGTTTCCTGTTTATATAGGGTCTGGCTTTGATGAGAGTACAACAGATTAAGAAGCAGAAGCAGAGTTCCTGTTTTAGTAATTTCTCATTAAGATGTATATAAGTCCAATGACACTGTGCTGACAATTATTTAAAACATCAGACCAGCGAGCACATATTTTTACATCAGCACCAAAGATTTAAAGGCCTACCACCTCAGCAGCAGCCCCACTACTTCATCTTTGATCAAAGCTACAGATTAGAAAGAAATTTTGCGTGTTGTTTTACACGTGTTTTAAGCTTTGGAAGATCATTCTGAAAAGATTGATTTGTCTCTACAAGAGAATTTAAGTAACTAATTCCTGCATTAAATTAAATCCTACAGTTTTTGTCTGAAGTTCATTTATCAACCAAAGTGATCTGGAAACTCTTGATAGGCTTTTCTGGTGATTTGTTAGCGGCGTTTTATGTTAAAAAAGTCATGCTTTCCTTGCAGCTTCAATGTCTTTAGCAAAGTTTCTTGCCATTGCCTCTTACTGTGACTTTGTCTGATAAATTATAGTTCTCGGTACAGAGCTCCTGGGATTGGGATACAGTAACCTATTGCCCTGACTCTTACCATTGGGCTAATGATTTTTTGCCAGCCCCAAATTTCTGTTTTGATGTGGAATTCTGTTATTCCTTGAGTAAAGTAATGTTCTGTCAACGCGTCGCCTGGTACAGCAGTACACCTCCACTGAAGTGGTCTGCAAACCACATATTCTTGATCAAAGACAGACAATAGAAAACCACTTATTTTAAGTAAAAAAAATATTAAAAACATTTTTTTAAAATTATTTCAATATGATTCTTTGTGTTTGTAAGTTGTAAGTGTTAAGCCTATTGCCTCAAAATAAGTTTAGTAATTCAAAATAAACTTGTGATGAACTCTACAAGAAGATGAACTCTACATGAGCTCCCGGCTTCTCGGAAGTTCATGTGGGCAGACCAGGACACTTTTTCCCCTCAGTAGGTGGCATCTCTTGGAAAAAGTTTGCGATGACCCTGCTCCATATTACCTTTTCCTGAGTTAACTTTCCACGTTGATTAGTTATAATAAAGTGTGTATTGTAATAAGACTTGTCTGTAGTAAGTACCCATCCCAGGTAACCCTGGAAAACCGCCTCAGTTCTTTTCTCCAGCAACATGGGCTGTAAAAATCAGAGCAATTCAAGGTGCTTAGGAGAGTCTTTTCAAGCTGCAGTTTGTGTTAGCAAGTGTACTAGTCCTATCGTTTATTTGGTATGTGAACTTAACACACCATGTTCCCTTTATGAGTTGTTGATGTGTTACAAACCCATTTTGTTTTCTGTTTGCCTTCTTTGAGAGTTTCATCAAGAAATGATAAATATGCCTATGCATATGAATTCCATTATATGCAATATAATTCCAGTAACAGTATCTATGATAACTGTAGCATGATACCAATAACAGAAAGCTGATCCTTATAGCTGTTTGAATAATCACTTCACTGTCTATTTACATTTGAAGTATAGAACTGGCTAGATATAATGTCTTCTCTGGTGTGTGTTTATCCTTTTACTGACTTTTTGTTCTTTTCTGCCACTTATGGTTGTGTAATTTACATTTACTTAATGATCCAGAATGTTTAGAAAATAGAAAAAGCATCATCTGCTATAAAAGTACTCCCATCAGAAAAGGGTTAGTTGTCAAATGTTAAAACTAAATAAGAGCCAGTTGGGCATAATTAAACCTGAACTTGCACTTAATAAGGTGCATGCATGCATATTGGAACTTCTGATTTCTGAGGTGGATTGTGTTCTTATATTAGTTTTGAAGCTATTAGCTCTTGAAAACAGAAATTAAAAATGAAGATAGTTTATTAAGCTCAGCTCTGCGATCTTTAGTAAGACATTGTGAGACTTCTTTCATGGAAGCATCCTTCTCCCCTACCATCCCAGTAAAATCAGGGCAATTTAGCTTTCTTTGGAAATGAACCCCAACAGATTGCTTTAAAAATCACATTTACCGCATGTGCTTGTGGAACAACAGACCATGAATAGGGATCTTTGTAGGTATGTGATGTGAAAGCAGAGCTTACCGTATTAAATTCAGTTGAAATGTTATGTCCGTTTATATAATCTCCCTACCAATGCAGTATTCAGTATGCCTAAGAAATCTCTGTGAACGTGTCAGCTTATTGTGGTGTTCACTTATTATCAATCAATAGGTCTGAGAAAACAATACATTGGTCAGTATAATTCCTAAATTTATTATTGCTAAAATACCAGGATTTTTATTTTACTCTTCTTTGGATGTCACATTACTAAACTTACATTAGAGAACTTGCAAGGTGACTGAAGAACCAAGTGATTCTTGAGACAAAATCCTTATGTCTTCATGCATTGCAGAAGTATATTCATGGGGATAAATTCCTTAGAAGGGCTTTAAATTGTATAAGGGAACCTAATAGGATTTAAAAGCTGTCAAGTTGGTTATAGCCTACTTGGATGAGTATGGTCTGTATTTTTTTCAGGCCAAGGTCAATGGTATAAATGGTGCTGCAAAAACTGCTTGTGAAAAACTGCAGAAGATACCCGCTGGCTGAGGCAAGACATTTTCAACAAACATTTGTGTTTGTAAAGTAAATTTTTAGAGCTGGGGCAGAAAAGTAGAAGACAAGTTTTGCCAGAGATAGATCATAGTTCTTGAGTTTGAGTTTGGGGTGCTTTTTTTCTTAAATTGCTTTTTGCTTTCTCATGACATCACTTTTTTTTTTTCCTTTCTGGGAACTATACTTGATGATGAAAAGAAGCCATTTGCTTCATTGTTTGGGCTAATGTCTCTGGGTGCAAAATAGAACTTATTTTTCTGAAGTTGAATTGTACAAAAATTTCTACTTGCAGCCACTTACTGCTGTAGTCATGAGGCCACTTAACACACGTCATGAGAACTCTTAACAGTGTCTGTGACCAACTGCTTTTGAAAGGAATGGAAATGTCATGAGCCAGTTATTGCATCCTGCAAATGACATCTTGAGACAAGACCATACATGCGTTCCATGAGTGTAATGAGCTGGGGGCTTGCATTTTCAAACCCCTGTGGTTACCTTGCTTAATTGCCTGTTGTCTATCTTCTGCAAGAGGAGCTGTGGAGCTTGGCTGGTCCTTGTGGGATGCCGGCAGGCAGCCGCTGGCAGCAGGCATTGCCAGCACATTGCTGCCAGTGTTCAGAAATTGTACCGACACTCAGGACTGGGTACACCGAGTCTTCGGTCATGTATCCAAACGCCGCAGCCATTGAACCCTGCTTCTTAGGTCCTCTCTATCCTCTCAACACAAGTGCACATTAAATTTCAGATAGCCAAGAAATTCAGACCTGTGAGGCTGGGCCCGTGCCAAGGCTTGTCTGGCATGCTGTAGGGTCGGGCTGTTACAGGGGTGCCCTCAGCCAGCGGGGAGTGGCTGAAATGGTAAGCCTGCACGCCTTGGTTGTTAAATATAGTCAGCATGTAGGTAATGTTCATACCTGGTTTGATTTATTCCAATGTTTTTTTCCACTGGGACAGTGTTTTATTCTGCTTTAAATCCAACATGGAAGAGATACAGTGTGTCTAAAGATGTAGGTGCATGGGTCTGCTGTGTAACTGATACTAGATACATAAATTGCTCAAGAAAACAGAAAATTTGAAGCTTTGCTCATATTTGTTCATGTGGTGTTGGAAGCAAAGCTGACTCTGTACAAGGAAACAGAGTGACTCTGAAGTCCTCCATGGAGGAGCTGCATGGATAGGCCACCACAGCAGCTGGCAGACCTGCCTTCTGCAGCGCGGGGTGATGTTTGTATCCCAACATAGTCTCCATGGAGAGTCCCCAGTATTACTTGCTTCTCCCTAGTATCTGTGAGAGACTTCCTAAAGAGAAGGTGGCAGTTCCCAGGCTGATGTGCTCTCTCAGTCCTAGTAAGAGGTGGTTAGTACGGCTGCCTTTCTCTTAGCAGAGGTGAACTTCTGCTGCTAACTCATAGCCAGGTACCATGTTTGCTGTGCTCCCTCTTTTCATGCAGCATTTAAATACCATGGTAAAGTGCATGTAAAAAACCCTTTAAGATCACTAAATAGTTTGTATGGCACTGAATATATAGAAATGGAGCAGCCAGCAGCTAAGAACTGTAACTACGTCAGCAACACCACTGCCACCATCACCACCAGTACTTAAACTGGATGCTCCTGACCTCCCTAGCTGCTGTTGCCTAAATGGATTTAGCATCATGTAACGCACATTCTTCCTGCGCCAGTCAGGCATTGTATCTTGAACACAACAATAGAAAAATAAATAACAATTAAAAAAGCTCAGTCACAGCAACTTACCACCTCTGGTTTTAACAGTGAGGTAGCAAAAGCTTGCAATGATGCTTTTCTAGTTGGCTGTTGCAGTTACTCAAGAAGAGTTTCAAGAAATTGCAATTTTTCTGTTTCAGTCAGGAGAGAAAAAACCTAAACCAAACAGTCCAAATAAACTGCTCACAGAAGAAGGACAAAGTAATTAGAAGTTTAAAATAGCATTTTAAAAAGAAAAGCAAACCCTAAGGCTTATCGTTCCCTTGCAAAATATTTCTAGGCAGAGCTAAGGATCTTTTTCCCCACATAGGCCGCTTTCCAAGTAGAGAGGGCCAGAGTGGCAAGCAGAGTTTTGCAAACTATCCCATTACTCTGGAGCACATTTAGCCCTTGGTTTTTTATGCATCATAGGCAGCTTCAGTTTTAAACTTTGAGCTATTGTATATGTGATTGGTATTTTAGACATATAAATGACAAATAGGAGATGTTTTATTGGTGATAGTTACTGGAGTTATTTGCTGTGCAAATGTATAGATGTAGAGATACAGTTTTGGTTATTATTAAATATTCAAAGCCTGAGTTACATGCCATAGTTGGGTTATAAGGGAGGGTTTTCTTTTTTTCGTCTCTGTTGGCTTTTACTGTAGGCCAGTGAAAGAACTTGGCAGTGTTTGTTTATCGTTTCTGGACTATGTCAAAACTTCCTAATGCACATGTTTTCCAGATGCTAAAATGAAGACGCCTAGGGTTTGGGGGTTTTATTTTTATCCAGCAGGGATGGCCTTGGAACAAGAGACATTCAATCAATAAACAACATTTTCTTTTTTTTTTTTTTCAATGAAGCTATAAGGGTATGACAGAAAAGAACTGCAACTGTGTGAACTGCAGTTCACATGAGAAATTATTGTCACAGCTCCTAATGCCAAGTGCACTGGGCTGGAATAAGCAGAGCTGGAATGAAACAGAAATTAAGAAAAAAACAAAAAGAAAAAAGTTGACTCCCTGCCTTTAATCAGTAAGCAGTATTGTGACCTCTGTGACTATGAAATAACCCATGAAAGAGCTCATGTTGAAACAACTGTTTGGAAAACTACATGGAATTAAGGTATTTGCATCTCTCAAGAGGCTGTTCATTTACAAGATGCATGTTTTACTTTGCTTGGAGGCATATATGCTGTCTTCAGCTGAGTGCTATTCTGCTGCATAATATTTGTCCTGTTTGTTGAGAAAGTTTAATTTAGCAAGTTTTAACCATGGACAAATATCAAATGTATTCTGTGATTAAGCTTTGGGTTTGTCTTAGATACCAGTATTTTAAGTTCTAGACATAAAACTATGTAAAGCTCTCTAATGGCCCTTAAAGGAAACCACAAACTGTTTCTTGAGTTGGTTATACAAGGAATCGCTCCAAGGGACTTGGTCCTGCAGCCCTTGAAGTCAATAGCTGAGCTCCCAGAGATTCTTGTGGTGCAGGCACGGCGCGCTCTGCCTTGCGCAGGAGCCAGCTGAAATCAGCCCTCGTGCTCCCTCAGACAGTTCAAAGCGAGCAAAGCTGTCATCATCGCTGGCAAGCCCAAGGGGTGAAGCGAGGACAGGACGAGGCTGCCAGAGCAGTTCCCGGCGCTGAACTCTCCCAGGTCACTCCTCCGGCACTCGCTCGGGCAGAGGCGCCGGCAGTGGCAGGGACAAGCTCCAGCAGCCACTCTGGTGCTCTGGACAGTGGGCTTAGGGTAGTGCCAGCCTTTTGGGCTTGTGTGCTGTGAGCTGTGGCTTGTGTTTTCAGAGGCTGGCTTCTCTTAGGTGTGTATTTCATCTGAACTTTGAAAATGTCAAGCATATGTAAGTGTCAGGGTGTGCAAACACCACTGCGGGCAGTGCCAGCCTGTGGGACTGTTGCTAGTCAAAGAGGGCTGGTGTGTGCAGATGCAGGGACTGAAACTGTAATACCACTTCTGCATGATCTCGTACCTGCATTTAGAATTATAGAATCACAGAATGGTTAGAGTTGGAAGCGACCTTAAAGATCACCTAGTTCCAACCCCCTGCCCTGGGCAGGGACACCTCCCACTAGACCAGGCTGCTCAAAGCCCCATCCAGCCTGGCCTTGAACACTTCCAGGGATGGGGCATCCACAACGTCCCTGGGTAACCTGTTCCAGTGTCTCACCACCATCACAGTAAAGAATTTGAAGTGAAAGCTCACGCAGGTGCTGTGTGCACACACACCATCTCAAAAGAAGCCCTGCTGACAATTTACCTCTGCTGCAGTCACGCAAAGTGACTAAAAACCCAGCAAAAACATTTTCAGTTAAACATAATCTTTCTAGCCCATGTATTATTCAGAGGAATCTTATCTTATGGAGGGTCCTATTATTCAACTGATTGCATTAAATGTTGACATAAACCTCTAAGTAAGAGAAGTAGTTACTCTCCTCCAGCTGATCTGGGTTATTTGATGGTGTATGTAGAAATAAGTGTGTGTGTGTGCATATGCACGCATGGGTATATGCGATCTCATGGCCCATGTTACATCTTGAAGCATTCACTAGTGGTTCCATTATACGTAGGCTCACTCAGAGCGTGCTCTTTCTTTGACAGTGCCGTGTAGCAGTACCTTGATTAACAATATTACTCCAAGGAATATAATAAGAAAATCCAGCGGAGCAAGAAAATTATTGTTACAGTAAAAGCCATAGAAATGAACATGCTTATTAACATGCCTCTCAATCGCACAGAGACTAAAAGACAGGGAAGCGCGTTCTTCTCTTCCACGTTGCTCTGCATATTTTGTCATTGTATTGCAGAGCTGTCGCGACTGCTGTCTCCTGGCTGTGATTTTCAAATCCCAGTTGATGATTAATACCTTTGGCTTAGACATTTGTAAGAGGCCGGTGCTTTAACTGCATACATATTCTCACTGCTCTGGCAGTAGTGATGTGCATTGCAATGTGGAGGGGCATGGAGGGTGGAAGGGAGCCGAGAGAGAGGAAGAAAGAGGTGTCATGCAAGAAACAATTTTTTTCCGTATGTTTTCCCCATTCGTCAGGTCAGCACTCAGACAGGTTTGACTAGAAAGCACATCGCATGAATGCCTTGCATTTCTGTGGCTCCTTTTGCTTACAAGTACCTCCTGTGCAGAGATTAAAAATTGAGGATTCATGGATAAAGCCCATTTAGTGTCCTCAGGTAAAGAGGAAGAGTGGGCAAGGTACAGAATTTCATCCAGGTTTTTCTGGAAACTGTACCTTTGCCAGTGAAAGGGTGTCCCTGGGCTGACTGTTTAGGGTCACACAAAAGCTTAGAGGGAAGGCAGCAGGTATGCTTTGTGGCAAAAGCAAAGTTAAATTCGCAAAACTACTGATGTATGCTCAAGGTACATAAATGTAATCATGAGTAGAAAATAAATGAGAAATTAGTGAAGGTATTACGACATCCCTGCTACTCCTCATTCTGTTTTCTAGGACTGCTCTGTCTATCTCTTCTTCCTCTCATCTTCACCTGCTCTTTGCGTGTTCACCTTTCCTTTTGGTATTTTCTGTTCCACCATCCCATCCACCCATTCCTTCTCAGGTTCCCTCTTCCCTCAGTCCCAGCGCCTCTCGGCTGCTTATTTGGGCCCCTCTCTCAAAAGGTAGGCAAAAGCATTTGCAAAGTTTTAGTGCACGGATGATTGTCCAAAACAAGTCTAATGCACACAAAAATGAGTTTGGAGAATCTGTATACACACCGGAGAGTGTGCAATACTTGCTGCTTGTATTACTTATTATGTAAATTTGTCTGTGGAAAACAAAACGTCAGCTTCTTTCGGACTGGGATGCTGAGCAATCTGTGTGTTTGTGAACAATACCGTTATGAGTCCTACCCTTCCCCTTTGTCACTGAGGATGTTTGCTCAGATTTAAGTATTGTTTTTGTTTTGGCAGCGGCCGGGAGCTGGGAGCAGGAAGCGGCTGCGCCCTGACGGCTGTCATTTCCCCTGCGCGCGACTCCTGTTTACTGCCAGCTGCTTTCGTACGGACACATCGCCCGGGCTTTGATACCCGCGGGCCCGACGCTGACTCAGAGCGAGTAAACTTTCCGTGGCTATCTGCTCGTTTGTGCTGTTCTTCACAAGCGATAAGGTCAGCCTGGGAGAAAAAAAAAAAACAACCAGTAGTAGTAGTAGTAATAATTAAAAAAATAATCATAGCATCTTTCACAATCCTCTGCTCGGATTAGGGTACGTGTGTTCCCACTGAGTCAGTAAACGATGACGGCCGGGAACGTCTCGAGTGGACGGCGGGGAGCTGGGCAGACCTCTCGTGCAGAAGCTGCTTTTCCAGCAGGATGCGGAGGAGAATCCTGGTAGACAGATGGCTGGCTGCCCGGTTTGCAAATGTGTCCTCTCAGGCCTCCGTCTGAATTCCTCCCCCCGTAAAAGCTTTCATTACGTTTTGTCACTTGATACATTAGTTTGTTTTAATGCACTGGAACCCCACGTATATTTAGCAGTCTCTTTCTGCTTGTTTTATGGGGCTCCGCTGTGTTTGGAAATGAATTAAAGCATCTGAAAGGCTTGGCAGTTTCATTAGAGGAGGACAGTCCAATCCAAATTAGTGTAACTCACTTAAAATTGAAGTAAAATGTTTTAAGGAGAGTGATCTGATAAATATTGGCTTAAACTAATTGGATTTTCAATAGACAAATTACTGCATTTTTTCTCATTACTTACTGCTCTGTAAGGCTTTCATGTTGCGTGGCAGAGTACAGTTCCCTGCTATGGAGCTGAGAAGGTGGGATGAAATCATGGGCTGAAGATGCTTACTGGGTCTTTGGCTTCTATAGAGGCCGGGAGGCTGTTAGCTGGGGTGGCCGGGTGGTTCAGGGGTGCTGGGCAGCTCAGCCCTCCGGGCTGGGAATCGGTGTTGACGTTTTCCAGTGCACTTGCACAGGTTTGCTAATCCTCATACTCACTGCATGGGTGAAACGATTGGCAGGCAGCCACCGACCTCTCTGAAAGAAGGCACTGGCCAGGATAAGCACAGCCTCTCACATTATATATTGGGGAGTCTCGATTATTTATTTATTTAAATCAGCAAAAGAAATATTTATTTCTAGTTAAGGCTGTCAGGAAAGAGGGCATGTCCTTTCAAAGTCAACTTCTGTGTTCCAATAAGCTGTTACTCACAACTAAATAGGACCTAAATAAATATGCAGGTTTTTGTTTGTTTTATTATTGTTATCCCCAATATAAGGAAAATAAGCAGGGATTCTTAAAACCTTATCTAATGTTGAGAGCACCGTCATTTGATTCCTTCCTGAACATGTTTTCTGAAAAGAATTGGTGTGCATTTATTTGATGCCTGGCGCTCATTCCAGATTTCCCCTTTCATGAATGTCATAGTGGATGTCCTATGGAGAAAGGAGCTGCTCCTCAAAAATGTTTTCAGTAAGGCACAAGAGCATGTGGCCCGAGAGATGCTGTAGTGAAGCAAAGCAGCTTCTTGTTCATTGGTACTGAAATGTTTACAGGAGTCACAACAGTAACAGCATGTTTTAGTGTCTGTGCCGTATGAAATTGCGTGTGGATGCAGTTAGATAATATTGACAGTTGCAATGGTGAATATGCAAATAATACCATGGTATTCTTCCGTCTACCTTCCTGCGTAAGGAAAAGTGGACATGGCAAATGGAGCAGTGCTGTGAAGAGTTACCGAGACGTTTATTTTTCTAATGCAAGATACCCTAAAGCGAGGTTTGTTAGTAGGATGTTTGTTCTCTCCATTTAGGAGACTCAGTAGTCGACTGCACGGCTGAGGCAGGCAGGTATGTATTTTCTCAGGGCAGATTTGGTGTGTATCATATGCAAGCTTGACCATCCCAAGCCCAGTATCCTGGATGAAAACAGTTTCAGTCAATGCACTGCATTTCCATGTGATTATGCTGGTGTGCCTATTTTTTTGTTACCTTTTGAATAGATAATTTAAAATTGCTCTCTGTAGGGACGTTCTCTGTGTCTGTCTGCCTATCAATCTTTCTATCTGAATGCAGAAGTATTTGATTAGTGTATTTAAAGTAATAAAGATGTCAACAGTAGTGTCACATTGATTGATACTAATTATAAGTCTTTAATGGCTCCTCTGGTTTGGCCACTCTCCTTGCAGATTGTGATTTTATGGTTAAAATAATGCCCTGCTGTCCACAGACTCGGTCATAAATTGTGGTCTATCTTTCTTTAATGACTCCGCATGCAGTGGTATAATCCCAATAACATACATTATCTTTGGTAAAAGGAAGGCAGTGACTTTCATAGAGGTGATGGATGGATTTATAAGGACTAGCTAACAGACTGGCTGGGATCACACCAGAGGCAAGGCTGATTGTTCTGCTTGTGCATTGCCATAAGCAGAAACATTAGGCAGGCGGTCTTGGATAACTGATGATTTTCATTCAATCTCTCTCTTTCCACTCCATACCGTTAGTAAAACTTAAAGAAAATGCTGAGGTGTGAATCAAGGTCTCTTATCAAAAGGCTAACTGTTTAGCAAGATGCAAAAAATTCTTCTGTAGGCATCTGTCAGCACTACTGAACAAAAAGCAGTGCAGATTCTTGCTTTGTGTGCATTCTCTTTAAAGCGTGTAACGAATGGTCAATGAATGAGTGTTCACCTTACAGAAGTGCATTGCTACTGTGAGGAAAATGCTACAGCCTTGAGAGGAGTCTCACCATTTCTGGGGGAGTTTAATCCTTTCACGCGTGTGTGAAAGTGAAATTCCAAGGGACAACGCAGGGACACCCCCGCAGGGATGCCCGCATACATATCAATATCTATCAAGTTACACGTGTACATTTTTAAGTAGGATCACTAGGACGATTCTGGAACACTACCTTATTGCTTCTGTATTCATAACTGGCCCCGTGGAGCTCCAGCACAGCTTGGAAAGGCAGGTCATGCC
>VXBO01010636.1:119555-169536 GCA_013400135.1 Rhinoptilus africanus | reverse complement strand
ACCTCTTATCTGAAGTGTTTAAGTAAGCCCTAAGTACAAGGTTCAAGCTGTCACCGCTGCAGAACTGCCCTGTCGCCCCCTCCAGGTAGTTTCCTGTACACGGGAGTACAAAGAACTGACAGGTCAGAAAAGGAAAACTTAACGCTACGCAGCTTACCCATATTGCATCATTTCCTTCACTTCCCAGGACTCACAAGCACTACACTAACTCAGATTTATTATTTCTGTATTTTTTCAAGGATGGTACTTCTGATGCAGAAACGTGAGACTCGTGGAGATCACTTTCTACTGTGACTGGTAAGTCAGGGAACCAGAGATTCCGTTCACCAAGGACACCTGCAGCTACATTACCTTAGATAGTAATTAGCTTTAACACACAATCTTGTCTTCCACTAAGTATCTCCTGACTTATCTTAAGGTAACGAGTACTGACAGAAATCTTCTCTTATAAATAGAAGGAAGGTACTTTTACATTCCATTCTGATACGTTTAAGAGATCAGAATACTAATTCCCACATGTCAGCTGCAGGTCTATTACATAATACAAAACACTAAAATCATTTATGTTTTCAATTTATTTTTTAAACAACATGGCAAACAGCCATACTTCTAGAGCATGTATTTATAAAATGGCCCTGTTCTTCAAAAATAACAAACACACCATTATTAAGTAGAATTCCAGAGAGTATTTCCAGAGAAATTCCGATTTCTAAGCTATTTTAAATTTCATAGTATGCAACAAAAACCCATGGAAAGAAAAATATAACCCTGCAATGCATTTTGCACAGCTGAAAACACAGAACCACATAATAACGCTGAAATTGAACGGAGGCAGTAGAGACACAGAAGAGCCCTACTACAGAACTGACATTCAGAAGGAGTAACTTCCTTCTCAGGAACTTGCTTTCCTCAGCTCCTCCTTTCCTCTGGTCCTGCACACTGACAAAGCAGTCCCTTTCCTCCTCCTGTTTCTTGTCTGAACAGCAAAAGATATATTTTCTTCCTCCATTTCACCTTCTCCCCCTCTCCTCCATCCACCAGCTACTTATAAGGAACAGGGAAGAAATTTTTTCAGTTTCTAAGGTATTTGGTAAGGATGCAACAAAAATCCTTGCTTGGTCTTCATATTAATTTCTTCAGCAAGGTTTCCAGTGATCCTCAGATTCTGAAGTCTAGAGGAAAGCACTCTCATGGGCTAGATTTATCCTGTGGACAATTCCAAGCAGTCCCCAAACATTTTCCAGAACCAATAAACTGCAATTAAAATACATATAGTTTGCCCATAGTTGACAACAGTTATGGGAGAGAGAGCAGGTGAAGCAATACCCATCAGCTACTCCTCTCATGCAACATGGTTACTGCTTCAGAAATAAAATGGACTGGATGAAACAACCCTCCCTAGTGAAAAGTAAAGAATATAAGCAGTACATCTGTAATTTGAGAAAAGCTGAAGTTCCAAAAACTGTAGAAAAATACCTTTTTAAAAAAATACAATGTTTTTCCAACAGAGGTTTCAGTACCACCACCCAAAAAAATGCATTTTGGTAGAAAACGCACTCTGAAAGAAGCTGGAGGACCTGGAACGATTAAGTTAAATTTTTCACACTGTAAAATAATTTACTTTGTGGTGATGGAGTCCTCTTTCAACGTTTTCTTGGAAAGGGAGAAACGGAGTAAGAGAGTAGTACAGCGCACTTACAGTGCATCCACAGTACCGGATTTTGAACGCTAACACTAATTTCTCCCTGTAAACAGAGTACATGGACGGCAAAGACATCAGCCGACAAGGTGATCATTATGCCCTTTTGGGGAGACTAACAAGGACAGATAAACGTAGTGCAGCTGTCACGTCTCCCTGGCAGTCCACTGCACATTAGTATTTAATAAAATTCAGAGATAGCATTTAGCATCACCCTCCTACTGTTCCTTGTTGGCTCCGTTGTGCCCAGCAGAACAAAGCCTTTGTTATATTCTGAGCACAGTGATTTCAGCTGAGCTATTTATTCACTGTGACCTATTAGGATTCACATGATCTACTCGCACATGAAAGGTCCCTAAGAAAGAGAGAGAGAAACGAGTAGCTCTTTGGGTTGCTGGAACAAAATAAAACAATGTACTTGTCAAAACTCTAATATTGATAGCAATCAAATAGTTTCTAAGCTATGCTACCATAGAAAAACCTGATGGCTATTTAGTAAATATCTAAAACAGTCCAATCCGTTTTCCTTGTACAAGCAGTAAGCCACACGAGAAGATATTAGTGTATTTATTACCCTATGTTTGCTTTTAGCTGCACAAGTTTAGAAAAGGCTAGAGAAAGAGGCTTAATGCAATAATCCTTTGAGATCGTGGAAGGAGTCTTCTGAATTAATTTTTGCCATCCAAAAAATAAAACATTGGGGAAAAAATAAGATCCGCTGGCACAAAAACACAGCTCCTTGTGTTTGCAGACTTTTGAAACAGTACGCTGCTAACAACACCTCGAGCTTCTCAGGTTAAATATGCCGAACAGAAAAATTTTTACAGTCTTAATCCGAAGTAAATCTGAAGCTGTAATAAAAATTTGTTCTTAAGAAACCTTCCTTGGCAGGGTCACTCGAGATGTGATGAAAGGGAAGCAGCACGTTATGATACACCTTTGCTTTAGTGCTTGATATGTCTCACCAAACGTTCTCAAAAGGAAACTGTACACACACGCTTTATCTACGTGTTATGTGTCCAACAGCCAAAACTAAGCTGTCCTCAGAGGGTGAGTACATAGTTCACCGAGTGCATATCCAGTGGGGCGCCACCTGAATCTGACATGGGTGCAATTTGTTCAAACCCCTTCTGCTTCTAGTCAACACTTTCACTAAATAGGAATGAGGAAACTAAGGGTATTTTCAAAAAACCGTCTGGTAACACTGAACTAAGCAAGCAGAAAATCTTGGTAACAAGATTAGCATACAAAATTATTTTCACAAATTGAAAATATGATTTAAAAATCCAAAAGATAATTTCGGTAAAGGGAGGTTTCTGCTGGTATACTTAGTGAGAATTCAAACATTCACATGCAAGATGGAGAATAACTAGGTAAGTAGAGAGTCAAGAGAGAAAGACCAGCAGTTAACAGTGGATTACAAGATGAATTAAGTCAAAAATGTTACTAACTTCCAAAAACCTGGAATTCTCATACTGCCATGCGATATGAGTATCATCTGTACTGTACAATATATAAATTTCTACTCTAACGTTATCCGTAATACTGATAAAGGTTCCCCTGGATGAATGTATCAAAGATACTACTGTCAATTTAGAAATAGCCTGGAAGAGAGCAAATTGTAAAACTTGGAAAATATCGGCCACTAGAGGCACTTTGTCCTGCAAGACCCACATCTTCTTATATGTAAAGGTTGTTATGAAGAGAAAAATTATTTGTAATTTTCCGTATCAGCTGCTAAGGCAGCCAGATGAGAGTGACTAAGAATCCCCAATTTCTAATAACTCCAAGGGAAAGAAGGAGGAATTTATAGTCACTTTCCAGAAATGCAATATTGAAAATATTGTGAAGAGATCTAGATCTTGAGCTTTTAGCTGAATGAACCCCTCTCCCCAATCACTACTTACCATTTGTTACTGCACTATAACTTTTTCCACGGTATTCACTATGAAGTTCTAACTCTCAAACGTCCCTTCTTTCAAAGTACAGTACCACCAACAGGCCTACTTGTTTGCTCTATCTAGAAATATCCCTCAAAGGTCAGCTGTTTGATAATAATGTATCACTAGGACAACAGCCCATATCCATGCTATAAGACTCCTGAATATGAATTAAGAATATGAATTAACTCAGAAGAGTTTCTGCATTCCCCTAAACGATGTTCAAAGAGCATAGGCTGTCACTGATGGTTTAGTATGCTCAAATTTTGTCCAGGAAGTTCAGTTTTATCCTGAAGACCAGGAAGCGGTAATACTGAACAGTATTTCTACCTCAGCTGTTCTCTTTTAATTTATCATTATTGGTTAGCATTAGGTAGAGCTCAAGATTACTTCTCTTGCACAGAATGAGCTCCTGACCAGTGGAAACCTTCATTACACAAATCCATTACATCCTTTGAGGACTGAAAAAGCCAATGCTCTCAAGTGCTCAAAGATCAACTTTTCACCTCATAAGTCTGACATAACCCAAGCGTGCTTTAACTAACACCTGCCACCTTTAATGGCCACAGTGATATACCAAGGTTAAATCAAGCAGCTGTTACTTTGTTTCAGTCCACAAGTTTATGAAATGCTAACAAATACTTCATGCTAAGAGACAAAAATGTCAGTAATCAATTTCAAAAGACATAAAATACACAAGGAACTTATATAAACCACATTAATACAGATAATTAATTATGTCTTTCATATATTAAACTTCTGATGTAATGTGCATGAAGCTGTATTTCTGATTCACTAAAACAATCTGATTGTTTCCAAAAGTCAGTAAGAAGTACCCGTGCATTCTTCCAATAAGTGAAGTGAATGTTAACTAGTTTCCTAATTAAAAGATTGACGCATTCAGCTAAACATTGAAAATTACTTTTAATGTGCTCAAAACTGTTTAGCCCTAGTTCAGTTTTTGGATGCAATGTTTTCTCTAACTCCAGAAAATAAACAACATAGAAAACCAAATGTTAAAAGACGCAATTCAGTTGTGCACAGCTTCGCTAGGATCCCTGACAGCTCAGGTGCTAGAAGGATCGATCTCAACAAGAGAAGATCTGTGGTGGAAGTCACAGGGTTTTCGTAAACGAAAGGCAACTACAGTGAAATCATTTTCATAAAACTCAGTTTCACAAGAGTCATAACTTCCAGAGCATTTAAATGTTACCATCGCTACCATGTTTAAACATGTTCTTGGCAATTATTCCTTCACTATGCTATTTCTGTGCCTAGGAAGCTACCTTGATCATAGCTTCTTGTTAAAATGTAAGCTAATGAAAAAAAAAGGGATAATCACTCTATTTTTTATTTATTTCAACAGTTATGTGTTCTTTATAGCTACAGAAAAAAACCCAAACCCTTCTCTGAAATTTATCCTGTTCCATTATTTTTTATGTTTCTATGACACATCGGTAACTTTGCAGTCAAGGTTAAATGTTTGTTTACCAGCAACAGCAGGAAGCAGTGCGTTTCTGGATTACTATCTGCCCTGGTAATTTTAAAGCTGAAACTTGATTTCAGAAGAACTAGACGTGGCAAACACAGGGACACTGATCACCCAGACACGGAGAAGGGTGGATATACTACCCTCTAATTAGAGCATCCCAGATCTAACATCCCAGGGCAGCAGTCATGGGAGCACTGCACAGCCCCCACCACAAGAAAGGTGCAGCCAAGCACCTTCCAAAACATTTAGGCACAGTATCAACATTCCTTGATACAGTGTATCTGTTAGAACCATTAGCATATCTAATTGTCTGTGTAGGTTATGGATTTAACAGGCTGACTGCTATGCTTTCTCTCTCCACACAGTGTACTCACTGGCATGTGAGAGGTTTTATAAAGTGTGATAGCGATTTATTCAAAGCTAGTCTTTTCCTGAAAAAAAAAAAAGGTCGTTTTATTCAGATATTGTACAACTGCCTATCTTCCAAATAAAGATTAAAAAAAAAAACCTCCAATGACGTAAGAATAATGAAACAAGCATCTAAAAATAAGAAAGAAAAAAAAATCAAAGAAAAATTTGTCACCTCAAAATTACCACTTGCATGATGGAAAAGCACAGCACGTTGTTCCTGTTTTGAAGGGACTAACAACGTAAAGCCTGCTAGTCCAGGCGCTGTGTGCCCCAAGAAAGTACAGCCGTCAGCCTGCTAAATCCATAACCTACCCAGAAAATGAGAGATGCTAACAGATTTGACAGATGCACAGTATCAATGAATGTTAGTACTGTGCCTAAGTAACTTGGAAGACACTGGGATGCACCTTCCTTGTCACGGGGGGCTGCGGGGTGCTCCCACACCCGCTGCCTTAAGTCAGCATTTTAAATAGCTGCAGTTATGCCGGCTGCAACTCATACTTGCAAACGGGCAAGCGGGAGTTTGAGGCCATTTTTCCCCGTGGGTAAGAAAACGGGCAGAGCCAGCGTGAGGCGGCGCATCCCGGCGGGCCTGGGCCGGGGCGGGGGGGAGTCGGGGACACGGGTCACCTCAGACAAGCGCTGACGGCGGGGCCGGGCCGGGCTCGGCCGGCTGCCAACCCCCGCCCGCGCTCACCGTGAACGCACGGGGGGGCAGTGGGTGTCGGCGGCGTAAGGGCAACACGCGTGTGTGCGTGTCCTGCGTGTGCGTGTCGTGTCCGTGTGTCCCCCCCTCCTCCCCGGCCTGAGGCAGCGCGCGGGACTCACTTGATGACCGTTCCTTTGGCGCCCCCTGCCGTGGTGAGCATGACGCGGCTGGTCAGGCTGCCCCGCAGGTCCTCCTCGTCCAGCCCCAGCAGCGCCGCGCACCGCTCCAGCGACGGCTGGCTCCGCCCGCGCAGCGCGCAGCCCCCTGCGCCGCGGAGAGAGAGAGAGAGAGAGAGAGAGAGACACCCGCGTAAGCCTCCGCGCACCGCGGGCCGGGCACACACACACACACCCCGCTCCTCCTCCTCGATTTCAAAGCGTGCGATTCGAACGATTGTGCGANGCAATCCTGCTCTGGCAGGGAGTTGGGCTAGATGATCTCTAGAGGGCCCTTCCCACTCTGAAATTCCGTGATGCCATGAAATAACATCGGCTTTGAAGGAATTAAAGTTGGCCTCTGGAAACTACTTCTTGTATTAAATGAAAAGAGTCAGTTCTCAAAAACAAGGAAANGGTCCCTTCCAACCCTATGATTCTGTGATTCTGTGAACGGCAAGGGAATGGCGGCCCCGTTGGGCATTCTTAGCGGAAAATTCTAAGGGGAAATAAGGAAGGAAGGAAGTAAATAAATAAATACATCTGGTGATGGTCTTGCCAGGGAGCTACGGGAGAGAGTCCAATGCATGGCAACAAAGATGAGTGAGGGATTGGAGCATCTCCCTTATGACAAAAGGCCGAGAGAGCTGGGACTCTTTAGCCTGGAGAAGAGAAGGCTGAGGGGAGACCTGATTAATGTTTACAAGTATCTAAAGGGTGGGTTTCAGGAGGATGGAGCCAGGCTCTTCTCAATGGTTCCCAGTGACAGGACGAGGGGCAATGGGCACAAGTTGCAACACAGGAAGTTCCGTTCAAATACACGGAAAAACTTCTTTCCGGTGAGGGTGTCAGAGCACTGGGACAGGCTGCCCAGGGAGGTTGTGGAGTCCCCTTCTCTGGAGACTTTCAAGCCCCATGTGGATGCAGCCCTGAGTAACGTGCTCTGGGCAATCCTGCTCTGGCAGGGAGTTGGGCTAGATGATCTCTAGAGGGCCCTTCCCACTCTGAAATTCCGTGATGCCATGAAATAACATCGGCTTTGAAGGAATTAAAGTTGGCCTCTGGAAACTACTTCTTGTATTAAATGAAAAGAGTCAGTTCTCAAAAACAAGGAAAAAGAAAAAAACAAAAAACCCCCAACCAACCAACCAAAAAAAAACCACAAAAAACCCCACCAAAAAATGAATGAAAAAAAGGAAAAAATAATGAAATGAACCAATGAAATTCTGCATTTCTATCACACTGTTCTAAACACGGGCTGTCCAAAAACTAACCTGCTTGTAAGTGAAAGAACTATCCCAAAAATGCAGGAGTAAAGTGCTAATAACTAGAAACTACCTATAGCAATTTAAACTTTTGGATTTTGTCGTTCCTGTAATCCTCCAGACTTCCTTGCTGTGCAACAGAAGTGCCTGCCACGGCAGGCTCCAGGCACTTCTATTTTCTGATAACAGTATGTACATTTTCCTGGGTAAATATCCAAAAGCCGTGCCCGCCCGGCACCGCAGCTCCTCCAGCCACTACGGGTTCATACATCTCTAACTGAAGCACTCAAAATGCTTCAGCAAAATCTAACACCTAATTACATATGCCAGGATCACAACATTTATCTCCTGTTGTTCTCAGTAAAAATTTACTTCTACAGATAAGTAAAGAGACCAAAAGAGATAAATTACTAGTAAAACATTGCTTGAATTCCTTAACCCTACAATGCCGCTAAGCAAGGGAAAAAAAGAAAAAAGGGAGGAAGGAGTCCTTAAAAGATTAGGGCTTTTGTGACTTGATTTTGGAAGCTCTGAAACACCATCCGACCTGTAGTAAACAGCTTTTGTTTGGTGTTTACCAGGTTTTCAAGGCAGTTAGAGGGTCTCGGGCACAGAGATATACTGCCTGGGGCAGTGCAAATGAAGGCTCTGTATGTACACACACAGGCATGAGCAGAAGAAAGCCTGTATTTGCAATTAACACTTCAGTTGTTTAATAATTTATTCCAGAAAAAATGGGGTGTAATTTGAACCTTCAGAGAAAATAAATTTCCTGGTGTCCTCCTTCCTTTCTCTAAACCCCGACTTCCACACCATCTGTAGTTGCTCTCTCTTTGTTTGTTTGCCTCCTGAAACTGCCTCTCCACTCACATTTGCACCTTTCTCACTCTCCCCGACCTTGTCAACCCCAAAGTCCCAACTCATGGAAGGCTCAAATAGGGACGCTCCCTGCCAGCTTACTGCTGAACTCCATGAAGCCACTGCCCTTCCCTATCCCCACATCTTCGCGGATTCATTCACATTAATCACAGAATCATAGAATGGTTTAGGTTGAAAGGGAACTTAAACATCATCTAGTTCCAACCCCCCTGCCCTGGGCAGGGACACCTCCCACTAGACCAGGCTGCTCAAAGCCCCATCCAGACTGGCCTTGGACACTTCCAGGGATGAAGCATCCACAGCTTCTCTGGGCAACCTGTTCCAGGGTCTCACCACCCTCATAGTGAAAAATGTCTTCCTAATATCTCATCTAAATCTACCTTCTTTCAGTTCAAAGCCATTACCCCTCGTCCTATCACTACATGCCCTTGTAAAAATCATTTTCATTCAGTCATCTTCATGCAGATGGCAAGATCATGAATTGACACTGGGGAGGCTCTGATTTGACCTAAGGGAAAAGAAAAAAGCCCACTTTCTCTGTGACAACCCTAAGCTACCTGGTCTGAATTCAGTGTTGGCCCTACTTCGGCCAGGACAGGTTAGGCTACAGACCTCCTACAATCTCATCCGAGCTGAACTTTTCTACAAGTTCTTTGGTGATTCGGTGCTTGGTGTCAAGAGATAATGAACCTATAAGGCTAGCAGTATTAATTTAATTAATCATTCAAAACACCTTTTAAAATGTTCTTTGGTATGCCCTTCCGAACAACTTCACCAAGTTTGGCAACAGCTATACACCCTTGAAGTAGGACTAACAGGAACCAATTTCACAGTATCTTGCATATCTTGCAATTCAAGATTAAGATCTATATACATAACTTTTCTACTATAGTTATATTTGTAGTATGTCCAGATTGTGAGTTCCTCCAGTCCCACAGCAATATATGGACAGCAGTTCTCAACTTAGAGAGGCTGATTTCAGTAGTAAGGTACGAACAACTGTTTGCATTCCCTTTCCTCAGCCTTCCTTGCACATTCTGCTACTAAGTCCCAGCTACACTTGTACCAACTCAGCTTCTGAGTAACATCTTAAAATTAGGAAGTTTACATTTAGCCAAGTTTTTGCTGTAACTTTTTTTCCCTCACCTCTCAAAATACTAACATAACGGTATTTTTTTTGAAGCCAAAGGACATAATGCCGTTCCCTACAGATGAAGTTGCTAATTTCAAGATGTTATCATTACTTTATCAAGAAGCTAGACTTCTAAAAATTATTATTATTAAAATAAAAAAAAAATCTCTTTATATCAAACTTTGCAGTGAACAATTTCTTGAACAATTTCAGTGAGTGCCTACTTGCTTTCAGAGCATGTAAAGAAGTATAATTCTAAAACAAACAGGTAAACTTGACTTCAAAATGGGGTGAACTAAGATTGAATTACCCTTGAATACAAAGTAGATTTCTAAAGCTGTAATTCACATGGAAAGGAATCACCTATAATCAAGAGACATTTTCATTATTTTTACAGAAAACAAGTTATGTTTCATCTAACCTGAAGTGCTCCCAGCTTCCTCAAAATCAATATTTCCAAGGTGAAGGACACCAGCCACTACTCTAAAAAGATCAAGTTTTTCTGCATCATCCAGTCCAATCTTTTTCATTGCTGTGCACATTCTGTTAAAATCTCCATGATCATCTAAGAGTGGATCCTTCAAGGAACCTGCTTTGAGATACTATAAGACAACAAGATAAACCAAAAATTCAGTAAGTTATTTTAAAGTAAATGTAAGCAATTATTTCCAGTCAAGAATACACCATAACAAAAAGCATAAAAAAGCATGCAAAACCCAAACTAAGTAGAAACATATCAGAGCTCTTCATACAATACAGGCTTTGCAAGAACCCTAATTTGTTTTAATTTACTGATACAAGAAATATATTGAGGTGCTGGAGTGTGTCCAGAGGAGGGCAACAAAGCTGGTGAGGGGTCTGGAGAACAAGTCTTATGAGGAGCAGCTGAAGGAGCTGGGGTTGTTTAGCCTGGAGAAAAGGAGGCTGAGGGGAGACCTTATCGCTCTCTACAGCTGCCTGAAAGGAGGGTGTAGCAAGGTGGGGGTCGGTCTCTTCTCCCAAGTAACAAGTGATAGGACAAGAGGAAATGGCCTCAAGTTGTGCCAGGGGAGGTTTAGACTCGGTATTAGGAAAATTTTCTTCACTGAAAGGCTTATCAAGCATTGGAACAGGCTGCCCAGGGAAGTGTTTCAGGCACCATCCCTGGTGGTATTTAAAAGACGGGTGGACATAGTCTTTAGCGATATGGTTTAGTGATGGTTTTTGTCAGTGTCAGGTTGACGGTTGGACTAGATGTTCTGAAAGGTCTTTTCCAACCTAGACAATTGTATGATTCTATTGAATTGTATGATTCTATGATACTTTGAAGCATGATCTTCAAACTTCAACTTCAAAGTAATCTTCAAACTATCTTCAGAAAGCAGAAGGTGGGAAGTGTGACAGCAAAGGACAGGGGAATACAGGATGCTGAGCAACGGAAAGAAAGAGTTTGGCTAAGGAAGCTATCGAAGCACTTGTACTGAGGAGCGCTTCTAGCCCTTCGCAGATGAAAGAAGACTGAGGTCCTTGTAGTAGGATGACAGAAAGTTGGACAGGTCATGGGAAAAGAGTACAGGACAAATGAGAATGTCCCCTATTGCAGACAGACTTATTTAAAGAAATATACTTGGTAACGTTTGATGGTGATTAAGAAACAGTAAAGTTGTTTGCAGTGTTCTATGGGTTAAAGGAATACCAGCTCCCTTTTTAAAATACCAATTTAACTTTTTGCTGATTTTCTTAAATACATCAAAGGCCATTTTAATTATTAACAGTTTTAAATGGTAGATAGTAACACATCTGCATGCAATCGAGAGACTAACTGAACATGCACAGACTGATCTAAGGTTTTAGAATTACTTTAAAATGTTTTCAACTAAAAAGAATGATTAACTTTAAATAGAAGCCTTGTTAACATCAAATAAGCTAACATGATTTTTATCAAAACAAAACAACACATGCATCTGAAAAATTCACTTCACACAACGTTTAGACACATCAAAAAACTTATACTCCATCTTAATTATGTAAAATGATCACCTCGTCTTCCTGATAAGGAAAACACAAAAATAATCAAAGTATTAATTGACTATTCCAGCTACTTCTATTAAAATAAAAAAATCTTAATGTTTTTCATAAAATGACAGAGTAAATAATAAATTTCTGATTTAAAAAACTGAACAATGCAATATACTTCCTGTTTAAGTGGCTCGACTTAGTTTTAATATCATTGAAATGGGATCATTTATTGTGCCTTCAAATTGACATGGCTGTAAGATACAGGTATTACGGCATCATATGTTCCACTATTTAATGTCCAATATATATTTTCAGAATTATTCTTTAAGTATGGTTTAGCTTAGGCAAACACTTACTTCAAACTGAGTTCTTCACAGGACACATTTTATGACAGAACACCTGCCTATAAATTGCATCAGTAACAGAAGACTGCATAGGTTCATCTTCCAGTAGTAAGTAAAAGTTGATACTTTACGCCTACGTAAATTACCAACTTCACTATAAATCTCAATTTAAGGCAAATTAGGTAAACAGAGGCAAAATCTCCCAACCATCTCAGCCTATACGCTTGACAAGAATTAAATGTCTACAGCTTTCTGCCTCACAGTAATATCAAATTGGCATCAAATTGTATCTCACTCTCCCCCATCCCTGACTATAGAAAATGGTCTACATGGAAGCAAAAGAAACTGGCATTACGTGCTCAGTGTTGCCACATATAAACACCAGAAATCCAGGAGCAGACTTTTAAGATGTTGACTTGAGCAAAGGAAATATCTATACTGTCTCTGATAGCTAGGCACAAGCTACGTATAAGCTCAAGCCCCAGTTCTCAAAGGTAAAAGAGACGGCACAGTCACTGGGGGGAGAGAAGCTCCTGAGTAAACTTATCTTTGTATTATTCTGCACATATATACAGCGTGGCCTGTTACTGAATCCCAAGTATAGATTTGATTAAGATTTGAAATATCTTCCAGCTATGCAAATTAGAAATTCATCCTTTAGGTATGAATAGATGAAAATTGTATTAGAAAGCAAAGTGGAAGTTCAGTGAATCATTTAAACAACTTCCAGTTCACATATACTGTTAATTTCGGTTAAATTCTTCAATGGCCTTAAAGGCTTAAATCCTACAAATTCTACTAACTCCAGTTTTAAAAACCATAAACAGTGATAGAGCAAGAGGAAAGAAACATTCTGAAGTTTCACACTTTCTTCCGGGAACAGCCATGCTCTGCTGTCAGTAACGGTTCATAGCAAGGGGACAACAAAAAACAATACAGAATGGAGTGTACCGAGGAGGGGGATCCACTCATCTTGGCAGCGAAGTTGCACTAATGTTTTATAACACTGTTTGGAGCATCACTTCAAAAATTGCTCTGGAAAAAACTACTGCTTCTGATCTATTCCTAGTAGTAGTAAGATTTAAAATGACGGAAAGTCTTGGACTGATTTTTGTTTTCCACAGAAGACAAGCTGCATCATTAAGTGTTAGATTATTATAAGAATGAAAAGGAAACAATTTTATATACTGTTCCATTTTAAGACGCATGTTAAACTGTATTTCTAGGACTGTACTCCAAAACCAGAGTTCTGAATATACCAGCTTTGACAGTACCCATTTAGACCTATGAAGATGTGTAAAATGAACATTTCGTTCCACACTGTAAAATTCTAACCATCATTTTCAACTCTATCTTCATTAGTTAACAATATAAAGTAACTGAAGATACAAACATACCTCAGGACTCTTGCGATTCTGCAAGATTTGCTTGTCTGTTTCTTTGTTAGCAAAGTATCTGGTACAGCCTCGATTTAAATACTGTAACAACAAAAAAGTGGAAATGCATACTTAAAGACAGAAGTAAGGAAAACATACGCTTTTAATTTAAGGCTTGCTCTACATAGCTTGATTTATTCATATGATACCAACAACATGCTAAGTATTCACAATTCATTCCTTGAAAGTTTATTTATTTACTTCTACAAAATTACAAAGTGCAACAGTAATAAATGTGTATTTAAAGTCTCTGGATTTTGACCACCAAAATATTTATTGACCCAGTGGGATATTCACTTTGTTATGTCCCACAATCTTCTCGTAACATTTGACTCTACCAACCTACTCATGGAGTCTGGGACTGCAGAAAAGAAAATCAAAATTAGGAACCAAGAAGCTGTACAGAACATTAAAAAAAAACAACAATAACCTCTAGGTTTTCAGCAATATATAGGCTTTATATAGTATAACCAGGGGTGAGAAGGGTAGGATCAAAAAATTTCTACTACTATGTCCAGTGTAGCTTTATAGTCATATTTTTTCCTCATCAGTGATATATTTTGAAAGGTAACAACAGACATAGAGTAATAAAAAGCTTGAAGAGTATTAAAAGCTTATAACACAGTACAAGCAGAAGCCTAATTCAGAATCTGGCTTCTGATATCAATCTTACATTGTATAGTAAAGGGAATAAACCAAGCATTCAGATAATGACTGACGGTTCCAGCAAAATGGGATTGCCAGCTTTTTCCTCCTGATTTGCTCAGCTGAAAGTAAGAATGCCATCCAAAAGCTCAGACAGAGCCCTTTGTCTAAAGGAAGTGAACTGATTCTTTGCTCTAGCCCATGAACAAAGATAATGTTTTCAACTAGGTGAACACAGATAATTCTACACTTTGATTAAAATTCATATACAAAAGTCTAAAAAACCCAAAATATTCTTCAAAGCATTTCTAACCGCAGACGAAAACTAGGGGACAAATTTAATATTAAAACAAAGCGACAAGAAACACTGTTCAAAGTTAGCTTGGCATTACAAAACATCAAAAAGTTTTCCTTATCAGCCAGTAAGAATGCACAGCACAGCATAATTTATACACAACAATACATCCCTGTATTACAGTATTAGAAAGATGATCCCAGGAAGTGGGGATGGGAAGTGAAAGAGGTTGTACTTTTCAGGAAGAGAGCGTGGAAACTTATTTGACAGGCTGCGAACATGAACCAGCACAGTATTCAATAATAACCTATGCAGGAGACACTTAATCACAAGATAATGGCTTTGATTTGAAAGCTAAAAACTCAAGTAAATTTACACATTAAACCTAGGAGAAATTATATTTTTAAAGCACACAAATACAGTTTGAGGTTATCATGTATAACATTTAAATACCACTGTGCTTTTTTATTTTTAAACTCTGAAATACAGCACCTGATTATAACATCAGAGTCCCAAACGTAAGGCAGCCTGATTTCTCTTCCAGAAATTACATTCTGAAAAAAAATTTAGCTTCTCATTCCCATCAACTATACTCCAGGTACAGATGTACTGTGGAGCTTTACTTTCAAAGCCATGTGGTGGAGTCCAACCTACGTAGACCTATAAAGGTCCCAGCACAGGGTTGCCTAATGCCTTTGACTCTCTGAAAACTTCTGCAGAAAAACCTAAACCACGAGCACTCAGGACCACATGCTTTTGTGGGGATGTGCTCAAAGGAGGGGTGCGTAAGGAACCTGCAACTTTTCATAGTCCTTTGCCAAGTAAAGTCACGCTTCCCCAGGAGAACTGTAAAGGAAGGATGAACTGCCAGAGAGCTAACCCCAGCTGGTAGTGTTGTAATATGGACAACAGGTCAGGAAGGTGCAACCAATGCATTTGTCTTGTTTGCATTCCCAGAGCAAGGGCACATCTGTGCCAAGATGGCCAAATGCACGGAGAGGAGGTTACAAGGGATGACTTAAGTCAAAGGGAAGCACGCCTACTACAAGGGGGAAAAAAGAGCATTAAGTTATTCTTCATCTTTTTAATAATGTTTCACTTCTGTGAAAAATGAATGTGAAAAATTACCTTAGATTTGAGACAGTGCTATTTTCAAGTGAGTGTAGTTAAAAAAAACCAGGCATTGAGCAAAACGTGCTTGAGTCTTAGAACACAAGCTGGTCCTAATTTGGACTTTGACTTAATACACTACAAGGCACAAGACAAGTGGCACAGCAGAGGCGGGGCAAAAATGTGTCTTTAGGGATGGATTTTTCTACATAACCGATTTAAGAGTATGATTTTTTTTCCAGAACATTTTTCTTGCCCAAAAAATTAGCATTAATATCAAAACACTGATCAATCATCAAACCTTGCCTAATATATTATCACCATATATTATTAGAAGCTTGAAAAATGGTATTTCCATGGAGTTTGAACCAGACAGACACACAGTCAACAAAAAAATGCGGTTAAAAATTCACACAAGCCTGATTATTCAGAGCCATTTAATGATAAAACCTGAAGGAGCAAATGAAAATGAAGAACACAGAAAAAATAATCCTGACAAAAGTAATAAAAATTTAGGAAGAAAATTAACCTTTTACTTTTTTTTTTTTATAAAATCTCCCATAAAGTGGTACTTCATGAAATTTTAGTGCAATATGACTAACAAACTTTCAGTATATTTACATTAATTTACAGATACACAAAGATGAAAATGATCTTAATTTCTTCTTTAAATTAAAGATAATCTACTTTAACTTCAGAAGGGGAACAAAAAGGAGTGTTAACATTTTTAAACTGAACATGCAGCGTGGATCTTTCACACGCAGCAAGGAACTCAGCATTCAAATACTGACTTATGGTAAAGCAATAACTACTCTTAATGGAACTGAAAGTACCTGCTGCAAACTTAGTAGAAGTCAAAAAAAATATGTCAGAGTGTGATAAGACTGGTGACTGTCAACTCCTTATAATTGAAACAGGCAAGTGAGTGCCTTCTCTGCAGGCACTCAGGCTGCTCAGTACTGTACTGCACCAGCCTGATCATTAAGCAAGTTAGAATTCTGACCTTGACATCTACAACCTTGTGTGCTGCCACAAGCAGTTTTTGATTAAAAAAAAAAAAAAAGAAATCCCCAAGAGTGGGCACACAGCATAATCAGTTCCAGAATTAAAGATCTATTAACGACAAGAAATAAGTTTTTATGGAAAATTGGCTGCACAATAAAAATACGTATTTGAAAATTTGTTCAAGATTTTAGCTTTAAAACATACAAGAGGATATCGCATAGAATAACTGTACAGTAAAGAAGAAAATTTTGAAAACTAGCTCCATATTATAAGAAAATAAATGGTGGGGCTTTGTTTGGGGTTTTTTTGTTTGGGTTTTTTTTCAAGTACTGTTTTTGTTGGGCATTTCAAAAGAAGAACTTTCCTTCTAGAGAACAGAAGCAGTTCCTTCTTAGTAAGCATCAGATCAAGCTTCCATTGCACAAATGAGTACAAACAGATGAACTATAAGATGACACAAACTAAGTATTTAAAGAAATAATATAATGTCTACAAAGGCCCCTAGGAACGCCTTTGAGGAAGTTAAGGAAACTTGTCCTAAAAAACTGCCATAGCTTTTAGGGAGCAAGCTCATTTGGGTATCACCGTACAAACGTATGATGTGCACAACACAGAACTGCAGCTCTGCCCCTGCTTCCTGGCTCATCAGCAGGCAGAGACTGACTTGGCCAAGCCAAGAGGCAGCAGCAACCTGCTTGGTCACCAGTGTACACCCACCTTCCCTACCATGAGTGCCCTAATTACGGTGTCACCTCTGCAACCCCTGCTTTCCACAAAACTAGTAGGAGATTTGTATCTTTAAGGCTTCTAGCCCTCTGCTGAACTGAAATAGAGTACAACAGATTTTGGGGAGAGTAACAGATAAGCACAGTCCAAGCTTTATTCAGAAAACTAAGTCAGAAGATACACCAACAAAGAACACACTCAACACAGTAATTTAATTCTTTGTTAGAAGTGCTCCTCCCCTCATTTAAAATCAAGGAAGTCTAAAAAGATGACAGCCAATTAATTTATATCCTTGCAATTGCACATACTCTCCAGGCCTGTTTAATAAATCCCTTTCAAACCCCCGGTAGGAATTTTGTCTGTGTATTTTAGGAATACACAGAATTCTGCTCCCGGGAGATTCCAAGCCAGGCATAAGCCAAGAGACAGTAGAGAGCTGGAGACCAATGACAGAACACAAGCAAAAAACTGACGAGTATTTACCAAGAGGATTTGATTTGCAAATATTTTTCTTTGCAAGGCAAGTCAAGCAAGCACATGCAATTATTTGTAGATATTTACAGTTCAAGTGCGATTGTCAAAAGGAAAAGAATAATAAAACAAAACAAAAAACCAAACCAGAATATTTATATATAATTAAAGAGCAAGAATGAATGATTGAAGGCAAGAGTCTTCACCTTACTAGTAAAATCGGTGATGACAGCATAAGATGTGAATAGGCTTAGAAGGACCTTGAGAGGTACAGCAAAAGCTTGCTTTGAAGAGAAAGACAAGGGACAATCAGGAAAACAATGAGAAACAGCTGTATTGGTAAGGCTGCACAGGTTGGATAAGAGTTCAAAAATATTAATTTCTCAAGAAAAAAAAATTACTGCAATAATCAAGATGTAACACACTGAGAAATTAAAAGATAATTTAAAAATAAGGGAAATGGGGTTGGAGTCACTCAGGCAAACACAAAACAAAATAAAGAAAAAATTTTGACTGACAAGAAAAAGCAGCAAAGGGAAACATCGTGTTATTTGTTGATCATTTCTGAAAACAGCTCAGTGAAATCTGAACATAGAGAAGGGGAGGAGAAAGAAGGAAAGCTGGAGGAAAAAGTTAAAAGTTAAACTGAAGTAGTAAAACTGTTCAGTGGAAAAATGGGAAGAAAAGAATGCAAGAACATAATGGTAGGACAGAAAGCCAGCCTGTTTGAGGGAATGCTACTAGAAACATAACACAGAATCAGAAGAAACCACATAATCTCAGAAAAGGGCAAAAACCCTAAAAATAAAGCATCGGGAGAAGACGAGAATCGCAGAATCATAGGGTTGGAAGGGACCTCTGGAGATCATCTAGTCCAACCCCCCTGCCAGAGCAGGGCCACCTTAGAGCAGGTGGCACAGGAACCCATCCAGGCGGGTTTTGGATTTTTCCAGAGATGGAGACTCCACCACCTCCCTGGGCAGCCTGTGCCAGGGCTCTGCCACCCTCAAGGTAAAGAAGTTCCTCCTCATGTTTAGGTGGAGCTTCCTGTGCTCAAGTTTGTGCCCATTACCTCTTGTCCTGTCACTGGGCACCACTGAAAAGAGCCTGGCCCCATCTTCCTGACACCCACCCTTCAAGTATTTATAAGCATTGATAAGGTCGCCCCTCAGTTGTCTCTTTTCCAGACTGAAGAGACCCAATTCCCTCAGCCTTTCTTCATAAGGGAGGTGTTCCAATCCCCTCATCATCTTGGTAGCCCTTTGCTGCACCCTCTCCAGCAGTTCCCTGTCCTTCTTGAGCTGGGGAGCCCAGAGAAGGCAGTAAACAAATCAGACGTTTAAGACAGGCACAGTGGATTGAATTAAAAGGCCCATACTATCTAAGAGCTTGTTTTCAACCACGATCTCTGCTTCACCCAAGGATTGTCCTGTTCCCTTCTGAGCTGGGATGGCTATTTACAAATATGGACATAAATTGCAGCATAACTCACTATTTCATTCTCCCTTTCCTAATTCCTAGAAATCTACTATTTTTTCCCTGCCACTAAACATTAACCTAACATTTTTTAAAAAGTATGCACAATGATTCAAGTATTGTTTCCTTGCTGTTTATTTAAAGTTCACTTTCATTTATGTATAGTTATGAGTATTACATTCAGCACTGATTTTGTCTGCATTTTATTGGCTTCTCCATTATTTGAGTGACTGGACCAGTAACAAGTTGTGGAAAGATAGCCAAAACTCAGAAATAGCAAGTAGCCTTCAGGAAAGAACAAATGAGCTGAACAAAAACTTAAGAGGGAGGATCACGTTTAATGAATAGAAGTAATTTTGTCAGGAAGAGCTGAGCATGGCCTTTGTATCAACTGGAGATAAAAGGATTCATTTGAAAGGGACTGGTGGGTCTTATCATGTAACCTGGAGTGACCAAGAATGACAGAGCAGTATGATGAGAGGAAAGAGAGAAGCTCAAGACTGGAGCAGTTCAATATAGTATAGTATGATAGGAATAAGGTGCAACAGAGTAGAGAAGAGAAGTGATGTGAAAGCACGTGGACTGGAACAGAGAAGCACAACAACCTTGTCTTCACAGTCTGATCCTTGGTGGGAAGCATAAGAGATGAATAATTTAAGACAGAACTGTGGAACAACTCCTATGTCTTTCTAAACACATGGTTGGAATAGGAAGAAATAAATGCAGTTTTCAGGACTTAAAAGATATGTTACCCACAGAATAGATCACGATCAAGACATTCACACTTTACGCCTCTAGACGAAACCACAGCATTAATATGAACTGAGTATGCAACAGAACATTTTTGGAAAAAGCAAAGATTCCTCAATTTTAAGACACAGAGAAAAAGTAAAGGGCATCTTCCAATAAGGAATAACGGCAGGTAGCTTTATCTCAGGATCAAATAGATTTTACAAAAAAAATATATTCTGACTTTTGTAACATGAAGGAGTCTGCCAAAGATAATCAACAGAGATTTTAAAAAGATTTCTATGAAAAATCCATGTATGGCAATAAGAAAAGCTATACAAACACTGACTCTGATACTCACCCTAAAGTTGTCAGGAGAGCTTAGGTATAGTTTTTCCCTAATGTCTTCTGGAGCACCAGCACAAAGCCTGTAAAAGATATGATAATTCCTCTCTTCTTTGCCTTGCACGCAGATCCTGGATTTCTCCAGAAGGTAATGTGATACAAATCCACCAACCACCGAGTTCTAGGAGAAAGAAATATTTTTTCTGATTATCTGAATATTTTTTGGATTATTTGAGATTTGGAAGTTTTCCATTTACGTTTGTCTAATCACAGCTTGCTCAACAGACACTGCTCAAAAGAAGATTAAAATGTATATACATCTAACACATACTAAGCTTAGAAAAGAAACCATTGCCGTTGCCATAACTTCTTCCCCCAGCTCATGTATTGCATATACATACATTCCTCTTAAAAGAAAGGTCCGCTTCACCCCAATAAGCACAAAACGTTGGTAGAATTTCGGTAGTTCCTGCAAAGAGCATTGCTACAGCCACCCCGACACTTCCAGTGGATGGCAGTAAGTGCCATTACTGTGCTATTACAACCGTCTCGAGTTGCATTTCACTGAGACCATCATCTGGCCTATGATAAAATTCCCTGTGCCTAGACAAATCTTAAAAGCAAGGAAATTCCTGAGCTTATGGCCATTACAGCAATTAAGAAGGACTTAGTGACTGACAAATTTGACTATGGTTATGCAGTCATTCACTCATTCAGGGGGCCCTACTCTATACTTATACTCCTGTGATAAACCAGACCTAATAAGGTCACCACGGGGTGCAGTCTTGCGAGGTATGAAGTTTTGTAAAAATGGGGCTCAAGGACACAGGCTGATCTTGCAGTGGAAAGCTGAAACAGGCTTTTAATCAGTTTCTGAAGATACTCTGAGTGTTACCTGCTTCAGCTGAAGCAATTAATCTGAAACACCGTGTAAGTGTTGGAAGACAAGCTGACAGGTCATGAATGCATCATTCCAAGTAGAAATTTGGGTCCTTTCCATTAGTTCATTAACATGAACAGGACCAACAGATAAAGTCCCTTAAAGGACTTTAGTTATTTACTATCTAAACTATTAACCAAGGATCTGAAGTTTAGTTACAAAACCAAGTGATGAAAACTTAGGAAACAACCACAAGCTCAAGAGCAGATCACGAGCTTAAATTCTGCAGGAAGGAACTGCAAGAATTTGTTTCTTTATGTCCTCATGCAGAAAGATGAGGAGGCACGTACGTAACCCATCGGCAAAAGTTCTCAACTTGGACACACTGGACAGCCATATAGCCATCTTAGGTATGGAATGTGTGTATATATACGCTATGGAAGCAAAACTACACCCAAAGAAAATCTTCCATAAACTACACAGTGAATAGTACTTCTGACAAAAAACAATTCCATGACTTCTTCACATACATAACATTAATGTGAGGTCCCAAAATTTCACACAAATACATAAAAATATCAATAATTATTTAAAGCATTAAAGCATTAAGCTACATTTAAATCTGTTTATATCTAATATGCAACTCAACTTATTTGTGCATAAATACGTAACAGCAAGTAAGTTATTCTTTAGATATGCCTTTTTGGCAACAAAGGGAACAATATATATTCTTTTGTGGACGGAGGCAATTTTCCTACTGACTTGGCCCACTGTTTTCCAGTAGTGACACAGTACTGTGTGGCTTAGGTTTTCCTTTCAAGGTGCTGGAATACAAATCAGATCTATAAAGTAGGACAGTAGCTATTCGCTGCAAGATTAATAAGTATATTCTGCCTACTTCCAGTCAAGCATTTACATTTTATGACAAAAAATCATCACTGGTTATGCGTAACAAAATTCCAGTACCTTTTCATTGAAGTGAATTTCAACAAATTTCCCAAAACGACTGCTGTTGTTGTTGCGAACAGTCTTTGCATTTCCAAAGGCCTCTAATAGGGGATTTGCTGTTTAAAAAATTAAATTTTTTTCAAGTGTTAGAATTTGATTAATAAGCTGCCAAAAAAGAAAGAGAAAACAAATACATGCTAATGATTCAGTGAACCTATTTGGAATAAGGAAAAATATTACCTATTAAGAATAACCAGTTTTGCAAACTGTACTGGATATACTTCAGCGGAACTTACAATGAAGTACTTAAAAATCATATAACACTGCAAATTATTTGAATCAATACTGTGTGAAATTCAGAGACAAACACTGAAAATTATTCAGTCATGTCCTTCTACAGCAAGTAGATAAATCACTGATACATAAGCTATACGAGACAACACACAATTTGACACTTCCCAATGAGTTGTTATTCATGAAATCTAAACTACCCATTTATCCCACAGACGAAAGTGCCACTTAAATGTCATGCATGCAACATGTTAGATTGATTAGTGAATAAAAAAATGTATTAGAAGAGTGTGTTGATTTCAAAAACAACTTTAATATGCCCTTTCAAATTAGGTCAATTAAATGATTGAGTGATTTTATTTTTTACTGGTTGCAGTTTTCAAGTGCCTTAAAGCTCATGCAGAATGACTGGCAGCAATCTAAAGCGTATATGTCTCTCTCTACACATCATGCTCAGTTTAAGCAGTTTGAAAATGCTTAGTAGTTACGAAACACAGGGCCTCTGAAAGACTGCATTTACTAGCTCCAAAGATCAAAGAAAACCGATTTACTGAATTGGGCTAACAATAAACCATTGAAAAGAACTGCAAGATTTTTTAAGGCTTTTAGATAAAAAATATGCATTGGAAACTACGTCAGCAGAAACTCAGATTTAAAACTCGATCTGTCTACAAATCTGCTCCTACAAAAATTAAAGAATGAAGAAATAACTACATTGGTTGGATAAATTATGGATGATAACGCATCATTTAGTAGGACATCATCAGCATTAACTTTGTTTTGGCTAGGTTTTCATTTTTTAATACTTAAAGCTTATGAAATTGCAAATCTGACTTTTAAAACTGACTTCTTAAGAGATCTTTGATAACTATACGGGTATGTTACATAATATTAACAGTTTTGAAGAAAAGTTTATGAAAAAAAACCAAATTGCAGGAGGTCTTTCAGATAGGTTAAAGGTTCCTCTAGTAATACAAATGCTGTAAGCGTGCTCATTAAAATTGTGCATAAAAAACTTCAAAATTCATGCGTCAGATGCTGGTTTAGACTGAAACCCCCAAACTTTTCTAAGAATACCTACAAGGACCAATTGATTTTATGGCATACTGCGTCAGGCATTATCCAGCTCTTGGGCCACTTTCTCATTTCCTTTATCACACAGCGGATTTCACTAAGGAAATGGTTTAAGCAAACCTACAGCAACAAGAGATTAAAGCCTGAAGTACTTCTCTTGAATAATCCAGTGTCTTGAATTTGAAAACTGAATATATAAAGCAAAAGGAAAACTAAATATTTTTGGCTTAGGAAAAAGTCAGAGAGCAATGAAATTATGAAATAAATCTACTATATGCTGTAGAAGACTAAAACTGACACATCAGGTATTATTAGATTGGCTGAGGGTTGTTTGGTTTTGAGATATTTATGTTTTCTCAAAAAGTTATTTTCTGTTCAATTAGGGAGTACAGGTAACATTAAAGAGGCTCAACTGGATGCTCAACACAGTCTCTTCTGACCTGGTTTGGGAGCCTATTATGAAGATAGACACTATGAAAGAGTTAATCCTCATTACATGCTTCATGACAAAAGAGACATACAAAAAAATTGATGCAGAACCATAATTTAAAGGAACTTCCCTCCTTTATTGGACTTTTGAGAACTTTACGGTGAGGAGGAGGAAGTACTCTTTCCTGGTACCAACAAGTAGTAATGAGGACATAATCGTGCCCTTGCAGATTTCATACAGAATAAAATCCAATCTTTGGTACACGTCTGTGAAGTTCAACTCAGACACACCTAGAGATTTTCTAGATCAAGGACAATATGACACTATACTAAATAAAAATAAAGTGAATAACAAATAAAAAATATGTTTTCAGAATTTAGTATCAAAGCAAACTACTGCTAAATGATGCCCTAGGAATCCTGATAGTATTGCCATCCTAGCGTTTATTTAGTTACTGATGACTGACATTTCAAATTTGACCAAAAAAACCCAAAACACCAAAACAAAAAAAACGCCACCAAACAAACCACTGGAACCTGTAATTCAATTAAAGAAAATTCAATACCTTCTACAATTCTATCATCAATATCTTGGCCAGAACCATAGGATTCTGTCAAATACCTGTAAAGCAAGATAAAAATATCAGTATCTTTCATGGATCAGGTTACCTCAATTCGATAGGATTTAGCACTTACTAAATACTTGCTAACTATTTACTAAAGGGAAAGCATATTGATTACAAGTTCCAAATACCTATATTTTTTAAAATAAATGCAGTTTGACTTCTCTTTTTTGTTAAAACAAAAATATTCTTGCAGACTGCAGATTATTTTCAATACGTTAAGACACGTTAGTAACTTCTTCTAGACGCGCATATGGAAATCACACTTTTACACAAATATAATGAAACTATTACTTTACTATCTGTATTTACTAATAATCTTAGTAAACACGTAAGATTTCTTACATATTTCCTGAATTAAAGACTGTTTCCATGCTTATAGCTTCTGTGTTCAGAACTATCGGTGTTAATAAAAATCCCACATGGATATGGTGAGATAGGAAAGTGCAGGTGCACAATCAAGGTAAGATTCAATTTAGTAACTGAAGAAAGAATTTGAAAATAAATCCACAATGTATTTGCTCCAAAGCTGTAGCTTGCTTACCCACCATGCCGCAGACCGGGCATGCTTTCTGGAAATTCACAAGTAAATTTGGGTCAAGCTAAAAACGGTTCTCCAAAATGAGGCCTTCCAAAAAAAAATATTTAGGAGCACTAACAGAGCTGTATTAGTACCTTTTGCTTTCTGATCACACAAGGGAAAAACCTCCCTGCTTTTAAAACTCAATGATGTTTTGTACACCGACTCTGTGGGGGCGGGTGGTGGGGAAAAGCAGCAGCAATGTTTGCCTGCTGTGTAATCAGAACTTCTTTTGCTGGGAAGCAGAATAATAACCCCCTTTGAGAGCATTCCTCAGGAGATGTTCTCCCAGTTCCTGCCATCTCTTGTTTACTCTTAGTAGGATCTAAGTTAGGATGTCCACCGTAAAAATCGTTACCAGCACTTTGCAGTAATTCTTACGGCTCTCTGTTAAAGGTTGCGCAGGAGCAGAGAGCAGTATGAAGGACAGACAGCCGTGACACTTCTTCATGGGATGGGGAAGATAATACCGCTACTGTACACACATACTAGAGAATACATGATGTCAGGGAAAAGGGAATTACAGATTTATACTGGGGAAACAAGGAGAAGGTGGGGAATGGAGTGCATTCACACTGCCTGCACTGTGCTTCCCTGGGTAATCAGGCCACCTGTGAGACAGGCGAATTTAATGGAGCAGTGCTTTCCAGTTACAGCGTTCCAGAGTGATATAAAGCAGTTAAAGTGTAAAGCAAGTATGGTCAAAAACATTAGAATCATGTAAGAGAAAGCAAGGCTGATCTATATCAGCAACACAGCCACCATGTAGTTTAATATGCTTAATTTAGTATCAGTCATACATGAACATCAATAAATAAATAAATCAAATTATTCACTCGTATTCAGTAAGTTAGGGTAAAGTATAATACAGAATCTCTGCAGTGATCTCAAAATCAAGAGTCAATAACCCTGGATGCTAAAGCAAGCTAGAGAAACAAAGACAGGGAAAACACAGAAATGCATATTTATGGCAAAACCAACAGTGTCTTGCAAGATACAGTTAAAATGCCTAGTTACGTTTTTATCTACCGCAATACCAGATGTGCAATACCAAAATGACTGCATCATAAACCATAACTACTACATGATGTCACTATAACAGAGTTAAGGTTTCTGTGAATATATAGCCATTTCTGTAGTTTATTGGGTCAGCATTTAAGTTTAACCCTATGAATTTCTTGTATTAGAGCGTACGTAGAAGTACCTTATTGAACGGTGGCTTAAACCAACTGATTACTTTACAGTTTGCTCTGTCTGTATGACAACCAAATGCATCAACACAGGAAATTCAGTGAGTAACTTTGGTCCAAAAGCACAAACCTCAAAACAAATTTAGTGTTTTCTGTCTTGCCAGCTCCTGATTCTCCAGAGACTATGATGGACTGACTCATTTTGAGCACTTTCATGTCACGGAATGCTTTATCAGCTTAAAAAGAACATGTTAAACATAACAAAAATTAATATTCAGGAGAGTTGCAAGCATAAAGTTAAGCTACAATAGAAAAATTTTAACATAACATTTTCAGGAATAAAAAAGTAGAACTTTACAATTGAGTGCATCACAACTTAAAGTGTGTTTCCCTTTCAGTTATATTACAGTTGCTCACCCTTATCAAACACTGACATTTGAGAGCTTAAAGTCTTTGAAAACAAAGACCTACTCAACTATATCCAGGACAAAATAAAACAAAACCCGCCACCTAGAACTAAATCTCCTAAATTGAATGCAGTTACAAAATTGTAATCGATCTTACTTTAAGGTGCCCTTTTTTAAAGGGAAACTTTCAGTTGCGCTTTTTAACAAGTAACATCTGAGACAAGTAAACTTGGAAAAAGGTGGGTAGTTCTCTTGTTATGCAACAGGTACTAAAACCCCAGCTTTTTATATTTTTGATTACAAAATGAAATGTAACACAGTGAGAAGGTTTTTAACAAGTCAAGTGTTGATTTGTAGCTTCCAAATTATTTTTTCCTGAAGTGACAGAAACCAGGTTTATCCCATTAATAACCTTTAAATACATTTTCTGCCTATAACACAAGCATATCAAAAGAAACAGTGCATGTGCTCTGGCAACATAAAAAAAGGCAAAGGAAATCACCACACAGCAAGACAGTGCCAATCATAATTATGTCATTCTTCACTTCTAAAATCAGAATATTTTTTCTTATTGGTTGTAAATTATATTTAAACTGCTTAGACATAAAACACTGGAGGTAGAGAATAACAACAAGGTTGCCAGGGTTTCTAATTTACAAGTTCTTCAAAATCCATATTAAGGGTGAGAAGATTTGCAATCTTAGCAATGGGTGGTTTTATTTTATAACAGTTTAAAGTAAATTAATTACTGTTACAGGTGGCAATTTATGGGATAACTGCAAAGTATTTAATGTTTGTTTTGTAAAAGACAAATACATGCTCAATACATACCAATAGCAAAAACATGTGGTGGCAACGTTCCAAGTGATCGACCCTGGTACTTTTTAATAGTATCTGAAGAATAAAACTTCGGTATATCGAAATACGGATTCACTGCAATAAGAATATTGGCTACATAGGTCTGTGAAGAAAACAATTAAGAGCAAACTATTAGCTAGTATCCAACCAAACAGTCAACAGCAATTTTCTATTATTATTGAAGACTATAGCCTAAGCATAACAATTACATTTACAATTCTCTCCAGCTAACCCAGATTAAAAAAGGGATCTATTTTCAGAGTTCCTCTAATTATCTTCTCCGGACTTCTCTGAAAAAGCACTTCTCGGGAGAATTTCCCAACCAGTGAGCTATGGAGCATGTCCTGAATTTGACCTTTCTCCCAATCTCCTTTTAAATTATTTCCTATTGTCTGAGTGACTGGATCAAGGATAAGACACCACAACCTCCTCCTCAAAAGTGAATAAACTAAGCTTCTGGCTAGCATAACACACTCTGCCCCAGTGAGGAGGATAATTTTTCAATATCTAATGGAAGCAACTCAGCAGGAAGGACTGACAGGATCCTGTCTGGGAACACACTCAAGGCAGGCAATAAAAGCATTCAGCCGAAAGAAATTAGCTATGGCTGCTTCCACGCTGAGAAATACAGAATGCAAATGTTCTCTTGCCGAGAAGGAATTCGAGAATAACCTCAAACCAAGACTGCTTTTTACCTTTCCATAGGATAACGAATACTGAAGATAAGGGGTTTTTTAAGGTTTCTGAAAGAAACTTTCCTAGCTTGGTTATAAAGGCCAGATTCCATGCAAGGAAGAAACGACATCTGAATCACAGAAAAAAGTAGATTTTCAGGAAAAGGTCTGAAGAAAATC
Source organism: Rhinoptilus africanus (assembly GCA_013400135.1). Taxonomy (NCBI): domain Eukaryota; kingdom Metazoa; phylum Chordata; class Aves; order Charadriiformes; family Glareolidae; genus Rhinoptilus; species Rhinoptilus africanus. Next base: position 141,140 of record VXBO01010636.1, on the reverse strand, counting down.
AGTTAAACCTTCAGCTTGAATAACTTACTGATTTGTTGCTACTAAGGATATCCCTAGATAACTGAAATTTGGACACTGTCATTATATGTTGATATAATGCTGGATCACACACAATATATGAATTTTCTCAGATGCTTCTATTCTCAGCCCTTATTTCACTGAAGGAAAACATTTCTTCACAAGCTGCAAGCACTAATACTAGTTTTCCTTTTAGTAACAAGACAAATACAGTTAATCAGCATTAAACAAAAAGCAAAAAAAATGTTGATTCAAGCTGTATCTTAAAATTACAAGGGAATTCCAAAAAAAAATTAAATTGAATATAATATAAATTGAACATACATCCGCTCAGGACAATGTATTAGTAGTATTTGTTTACAATGAAGAAAGGCTTTATGAACCTAAATACTATCCTACCTATAACCAGTTCAGTTTTAGAACTTTACTTCCTTGGGGGTTTTATTGTTTGGTTTTTTAATTATTATTTTTCCAGAAAAGTGTTCAAATGGACATTTTTTTTACTTATTTTAGAGCTGATGCTTGATATTGAGCCATAAAGAATTTATAGCTATGCAAAGTTAACTGCAACAAAGGAAAACAACTATACTTTCTTTTTATACTTCTATACAATGGTTTAACTCCAATTCACTTTAGAGCAGTATGATAACACAAAAGTTGATTATTTATACATAGACATTTAGAAAATACATAGAACTGTTTTGTATCATCACTAGTCAGCTTTCTATTATAAGAAAAAATGAGAAAGAAAGAAAACTCTTATCTTCTATTTCACAGCTGTCAGTGTCCGGGCAGATGGCAAGGACAAAATGTAATTTAGTCAGAATTCATTAAGTACAATTAGGCAATTTGATAGCAATATAAAAGATTAAGATGGACATCTGAGCTAGGAGGTGTCAAAGACGGCACCTGTTTGCTTCGTTCAAAAATAATGAAGAAAGAAAACCATCTTTGTTAACAGCTACTCCACTGGCAAAGTAAGTTACTTGTAGGAACAGACCTTTGCGATACAACGCCATGCTATGGTTGCACATGAACAGTCATGTAGAGAAAAATCTATTGCTCTGCCTGGTAAAAATTAGCTAACATTAATGTGATTAATGTGATTCATATCTCAAACAAAGTACCATGTCAGAAAAAAAAAAAAAGAGAGGCCTAAAACCTCCTAACCTTCCCGTGTTAACCATTTCTGTTTACTTTCTATTATAGGAAAAAGCAGAATTGCAAACACTTGTTTTGTTGGTTTTTTGAAAGGATATCATTAGACTGGTCATCATGACACGTAACACTTACGTAAATTCTGTCCTTACTGTACCGAACTTTGATATTGTGAAGGAGAGTGGCTTCATTTAGATACATAAGGGAACCTGCAAGTAAAAAGACAACCATATACCATTAAGGGCTCAGGACTAGCTTCAGATACAGACAGACAACAAGAATTACTGAAAATTTTACTTCCCCTCTTTGGTTATATTTTAGTCCTATCATTTCTTTATACTGTCTTGAGGCAGAACTGCTGATTCAACATACATTTTAAAAACCATAGACCTGCTGGAGCTACAGAGAGTTGCTGAACACGGAATCAGACTGCAGGAGACTCGACACAGAACCTGCTCAGCACAGTCTCCCTTTTACCAGCCTTTCAGACAAATATGGTGCATCTCCCTCCACTCCGTCCTGTAAGCACAGGAATCGGCGCCTACCAAAATCCCCAACACCGACCTTTTCCTTCCTTCCAACTCCCCGCTCCAATCTCTGCCACAGTGTCCACAGGGGAATACCATCAAATGGACCTTTAGAGTAACTACTGTCTCCTGGTGATTTTTAGATATTAATATTCACTGATTCAATAGGGACATACAGTCCTAGAGGCAGCAGCAAGCATCACCGCGACACCAGGCATCAATGCAACCTCTTGTGTTTCAATTCTGAATTTCGTTGCTATTAGGAATCCGCAAAGAAAATGGTAGGGGGAGGGAAAAAAAAAATTGTTAACACAACAAAACCTATCTATTTTTCTTCTTAGCTTGTTAATACAAAATAACCAAACCAACTCTGCTGAAATGTTACAAGGCCACAGCTCAAGGCAGCGAGCAGGTATGCACAGGAAGCTTCAGACCATATGGGTTCGCATTCTGGCAAAGCTGGTCCTTGTTTTCAGCCATAAAGCACTGGAAAGTGTCGGCAGAATTAATTAGAGGTCACTACCAATTCCCACTGTAACAATATTAAAAACATTATCCCTAAACCAACTGAGGGCACTGCTCATTAAACAGCCTCCATTTTCAAATATGGTCAATCCTCTCTTTCTCACCGCTTAATATTCAAGTGCACAACACTATTTTGTCTAACTACAACGGAGTGACTACCATGCTGGTAAAACTTACAGTATTAGCATCACGTAAGAAGTTGTATATACCTGATTACTGTTGGTGGAGTGAGCACCATGCCTATAATTGTGACTGCTACCCCACACGAGGACCACAGACACTCGTCCCACCTATAATGACCAAGAGAGCTGTTTCTCAAGTTGGACCAATGCCCCTTCTTGAGGGTTCCAGCAGGGGAAAATGTATTCCAACTTATTTACACAAATGTGTAATAAGGGCTGCCAGTTCTTATAACCCAAAGTCAACCTGCCCAGCCACCTTGCCCTGCAAGGATGCCTGAAGCTTAGTAAGCAGCTCTTAACATCTCCTTCAAGGCTCTTCCTGATGAACCAGAAGATACTGACAAAGGATAATGGGAGGACCTTAAGAGCATCTGTGTTCTCGTCTTCAATCTTTCCCCCTTCCTTCCGCAGAGGACCGAGGAGTGGCTCTTCCTCACACCCCCTACGCCAGATCGGCCTGAAGCAGAGGCACGTCCAGCAGCCATCTGCAGCCTCCCCTTGGCTTATGTAGTTCCACTGAGTAACAGCCCCTCCTTCCCTTACGTGACTAAATACAGCTTTGCTTCGAACAGTTGGCATTGTTCACACTTCTCAAAGGACCCAGCAACTTCTGGGTTGTTTAGAAGAAACCATCTTACTCTGCAAAATCCCTTGCATGCACACCGCTGTGTTGGCAGAGGCACACGATACATGCTTTGGCTTTAGGCTAAGCAAACTTCCCTTTGGATCACAACAGCCTTGGAACTGGGCCTGCACACGATACCTTAATGAAGCAGGAGGCTGGTACCCATCACTATGGCCCTTCTCCTGCCAGCCCAGCAGACCCATACCCCAAGCACCGCGCAGTTGCTGGTACACAGGCACTCAAGCTGCACAGGACTTTTCCTCCTCCTCCTCTCTCCACAGAATGGTCTAGGTTGGAAGGGATCTTTAAGATCAACAAGTCCAACCACTGACCTAACACTGACAAAAACCATCACCAAACCATGTCCCTCAGCACCACATCTACCTGTCTTTTAAATACCTCCAGGGATGGCAATTCTACCACTTCCCTGGGCAGCCTGTTCCAATGCTTGATAAGCCTTTCAGTGAAAAAATTTTTCCTAATATCCAGTCTAAACCTCCCCTTCTGCAACTTGAGACCATTTCCTCCTGTCTTGTCACTTGTTACCTGGGAGAAGAGACTGACCACCATTCTGAAAGGAGGTTGCAGAGAGCAATAAGGTCTCCCCTCAGCCTCCTTTTCTCCAGGCTAAACAACCCCAGCTCCCTCAGCTGCTCCTTCTAAGACTTGTTCCCCAGACCCCTCACCAGCTTCGTTGCCCTTCTCTGGACTCGCTCCAGCACCTCAACGTCCTTCTTGTGGTGAGGGGCCCAAAACTGGACACAGTACTTGAAAAGGGCCCTCACCAGTGCCAAGTACAGGGGGATGATCCCTGCCCTAGTCCTGATGGCCACACTGTTCCTGATACAGGCCAGGATGCTGTTGGCCACCTTGGCCACCCGGCTACACTACTGGCACACTCAGTCCACGTGGCTGAGAACATGGTGCTGGGACCACAAACCTCTTTCCACCTTTACCTTTTTTTAACAAAGTCAACCCAAGAGAAAGTTATATTACAAGGAGATGGGCCAGAAACAGAAATTCCTGCTTGCTCTAATGAAAGTTAAAATCTCCTACTCCCCTTGTGTACACCTTGGGGCGGGGCAGGGTAACTTATGTTCTGAAGTTTGCTAATTTTTTAAGTCATTTGGATACTCAGTATTGAGCTGAGAACTACTATATAGTAATTGTCTACATACTCTCCCTTGACTCTATCTTCTTAACCTCACAGGTTTTGGAGTATGTTTTAAAGGAAACAGTCATCAGTTAAGCATCCTAATAAAAACTTGATAATTATCTAAACAACAAAGGACCCCAGATCTCAGTGCATCCTCACTGCTTTCCCAGCAAGTCCCTGTTAAAGCAGTTAAACCTGCAGACTCGGTGCGTAATGGGAGCTTGCACCCCGAGGGAACATTGCTGCCTTCACTCAAGACATGCAAACTGAAGCTTATGTCAGCAACTTCTAAATGCATCTTTAGAATAAATCCTTTAAAAGAGGCATCCATATCCAGAGGCAAAGGAAGTCACCGGAGAGACAGTTCTGAATATTCATATGGCTTATGCCTAAATATAACCAGTGTATGTATGTGCATTTAGGAGTCCATATATTTACTTACACACACACAAAAAGTTCACAGAATGAAGTCAGGCAGTAGAAGCTAGGAAATACCAATATCAAATTTACTCACACTGGCTCTCCTGTGCACACAATGAAGGGGGGTTTGTATGGAAAATAAGTTTATCAAGTAATTACAAGGCTTTGCATTTGTAGAACTACTTAATTTTATTTTTTTTTAAGATTTTTATCTGATACCCTGTCACCCTTAATATTTAAAAAAATTGTCTCACCTCAGAAATAATAATTTAAAAAATCATTTTCTTGGTCATAAAAAATAAAAATTCTACATATGGTGACAAACCCCCCAAAACTGAGTTAGGTTTGAGGGGAGCAGAAGAGCGTGAATCACAAAAATGCTTATCTATTGTTTGCAATCTTAACTGAAAATTCACATTTGAGGAAGGGCTAGATTCTCAAACAGGTGTCTCTTGCAGCTAGTCCATTTGGGATATGAAAGACTAAGGGTGCAAAAAAGCAATACTTCAGCAAATTAATTCCCAGAAGGGAGTTAATCACTAAAGCATAGATTGGAATAGTAAGTGTATTATTAACTAGTCTTTCATGATTTTTCAGAACAGTATTATACGGAGAGACTAAAAGCACTTGGTATTTTATTTTAAGTTTATTCTTAAAGATCAATGATGCTCCACACAAATTCTCTCTGACAGAGAAGGAAAATTAACTTGGGTTTCACACATCCTGGAAATAAACCTTTACAAGTGAACAAAAAGTGAAAATACATTAGAAAAGTCTCAAAATAATGTTTGATACAGAAAGGATTACAGGAAAAAGCATTTTTAAGTTTTATATTTAATCAGTAAGCCAAATAAAACATTTTCTCTGATAGGAAGACTGTTTTAACTTAACTGAATATTATTTTGCTGGAATCTCAAATTACATTCATAATCTCACTACAAATTTCAATTCCCTGACTGGGACACTGACGTGCCAGGACACCTCAGTAAAATCACTGTGATAGATGCAGAGATTAAATGCATTTCTCCAACAATCATCACGTGCAGAGAATACAGATACTAACTTTGCAAAGTTTCAACCCACATAATGCTTGCAAAAATATAAGCATCTGGAAAAAAGGCTACCAGCTTGGTTCCACCTCTAATGACACTGCACTGCCTAAGTCAGATCATAAGCCTCAGATCTCATCTTCTTGTTCCTTATGGAGCAGTTGTAACAGCTGTACTTCCTGTCATGGGATATAAATACTAACCCCTATTCCAAAAACAGGAATTGTGGTTAAATCACCTAAACAACTTTCAAAGTCCTAGCCTCTATTTTAAAGGAAGAACAATAGAAGATACTTCTGCCCACCATCTACAAGGTTATCGGTATTTTCACCAACCAGGAAACACTTAAAAGAATTGCCTTCATCAGGTTTTCAAGATGGGAGAGTCTCTGCAATTTGCTCACACAGAGCAACAGCAGCAAAATATTTAAGTTCTCTCAAAGTTGATGCTAGCACTTACTCATCTTTTTCTTGGTTCTCTCTCCCCTCTCCCCAGATTTGAATGCCATGCTTGTTTCCACACATCTAGCTAGAAAATATTTAACAAAATAGAAACCCTGCGGATCAACACTGAAGTTTATTACACAAGTTCACCTCAAAACTCCTCCTCCAGCAGCACTCCTGTATCCAATTCACTATAACCTATTTCCTTTTCCAGTGGCCTCAACATACGCAGATTCCTGTCTCCGGTTTTGGGAAGGCTATCTTAAAATTTATGTTCAATTACTTGTACTTCCATAGGAATGCTGTCTGAGAAATGGGCTACGTGCAGGAAAATGCTGTACAATAGAGCTGCTGATAAAACAACTAATTCTTTTGCTGCAGTGTAAAATAAATAGTTAACCCCCATAATGCTGAACACAGTTGATCCCAATGCAGTTAGGTGACACCTGATACATATCTGAAATCAGGGAACAGTTGTACATGGGAATAATGTAACTGACTTCCTCTAAAGTGTTCAACTGAGAACTAAAAACCACATAAATTATGTTTATAAAGGGCTTACTTTCAGAAGTTTAAAGGACTAGTAGAAGTCATACATAAATTCAAGCAAAGAAGCAAAACAAAGACTACAAGTAAGAAACAGGAAGTTCGTAAGGAAACAATATTCTCTTCTATACAGATTTTTTTTTTCAAATGCATCATTTATTTTTAAATTCATAACTTACAATTATCTTCTACATCCTTTTTGCTGTCCTCTTCCGCAGGAAACACTTGATTGATAGCAGCCTGGAAAGTCTGTTAGATGAAAAATATTGACATCGTCAGAGCTCCATAAAAATAGAAATATAGTTCAAAGATACTTGATGCGATGATACAAGTGAATGCAAATGACGTTGCCAGCTTCATGCTTCAGCATTGGAAATTTTACCGAGTTATCAGATGCAGCTAGGAGCTGTTGCATTTACATTACTGCACTATATTATAAAAATGCATTCACTGTAATATATACTTTTATTGCAATAATATTTTACGTTAATTTCCAAAACTGCACATTATATTGTGTAATATAGAAAATAAGGATTTTTTAAAAGTACTGTAAAGGGAACAGCATCGCAAAGGACACACAACTTCCTCAGTTTTGTGAAGAAGCACAAAGATAAAACACAAATTATTTGTTCAGTCGAAGGACTGTGCTGTCATTATCATATGCTGGTTCTAAACGTTCCTACTTGAAGTGTTCCATACATAATATCCCCTGTATGCCTAAATAGTGTAGCTTTGGTTGTTGCTTGTTGGGTTTTTTTTTTTCAATAAATCAATACTAAAGTAAAATATGGCCTTTCTTCAACCCTTGTATTCCAGTTATACAGAACAGCTATTTATCAAGTGTTCACATCCAACTGGAAAAATTCGTAACAAAAGTGACTTTGTTTCTTCTTTATTCTCCAGAAATCATAATTTATACTGTTGTGGAAAGGAAGGAAAAACATCCTAGCACACATGCGTTACAGCATCTGCACAAAAATAACTATTGTAAGAGGCAGGTTCTTAATTATACTTTTTTGTTTACCATAGTAATAGCTTGTTTGCACTACCTATGAATGAACAAAAACCCTGTTGTACCAATTAAAGACGACAGCCACCATGCTGCTGCAGGCACAGGCTCCTTTTCCCTGTGGAAATGGAGACAAGAAGTCTAGTCTAATATTTGAAAGGCAACCGGCTGGATCTAAAGAATGACCTTAATAAACAAACACGTTTGCTTGTTAAACATTGTATTCAGCAAGAGAGCCCCATGAGAAACACCACACGTGGAAGTTTAGGAGAAATACAGCACCTTGCTTTGTGTTCACATGAAGAGCCACAAATTCCAACTCCCTTTGAAGTGGGAAGGGTTAAAAGTATCTCAAAGCAGAACTAATTGCTGACAGCCAGAAAACGGTAAGTCTACGATACCCCTTCCCTACAAAGTTATCATAAAGTATTACAATTTGTAGTCATAATAAATTGTATTTTGTCATTCCCTTATCAGGTTCTAACACACAGGAAAATAAGCACAAGAATCTTTCCCAAGGGAAACAGAGCTGCTCGATGACGTTGGAATGTCTGAACGTTCATCAGACCACCTTCCTCCAAAATATTCTTTATCAAAGCTTGGTGTAGCTGTGACAGAGCTGAACATCTTTACCTGCCTCAGAAAGCTGCCAGCTGCTATTCAGAGTTTTAGCAGGGCAGAGATTCTGCCCCCCTCTTTCCTCCCTCTCACAATATTGCAGTTAGAAAATATTATCCTAATAAATTTCTCTGCAAGTTTGTCAACAATATAGGTGTATCTCACTGGGTAAAGATATATGTGAACACAACAGTTTCCCATGTAATCAGTTCACTGTGCATGGAGCAGTTGAAAAGTTTAAAAAGAGCACGACTGGCTCCCTGAAAATCTAACTTCACTTTTTCTTCTTGTCTGCTAGTATGTAACCCATGTTTTACCCACTAGAAGAGACAGATTTGGGGTTTTTTCCACAGGAGAGAACGAACACTATATCCAGCTATTCTGTAAGATTCTTAACGGATCTCTGATACTTTAACATTTCACGGATCTAAAGCCAGCCATACCAGATCTATCCCAGAAGAGGAAGGAAGAGCTTTTTCAGTGTCCTCACCACTCAGCCTTCTGATCCAAGATAAATTTCAATGAAAAAAAGAATAAGAATTCATGCTGTATTATGTCCTCCTCCATTTTTTTTTACTCAATGTGAATTGTGAATTCATTTCTAGACTATTTCAAAAGTAACAGAAGAAATAAGCAGTACGAAGAAGAGTTACCTGAAAGCTGATGCTTTTCTGCTCGACTTTTTTAAGATCCGAGCCTGAGGCCTAGGTTCAACTACATCAACAAAGAATTTCCCTCCTGTATTTAACAGCTGGACTGCTTTATGTAAGGTGATTACTTGTTATGTAGGTAAGTTCATTAGCTAGATGTGCAGAGCTACGAGTATTGCCAATTACTACAAAAATCAAATATATTCAATAGGAAAATCTGCAAGACAACCCACGGCTATCAATAAAAAATTATCTAAAGAAATTCCTTACTATGTTGTCCCATTTGTTTTTGGGTTTTTTTTTCAAGCATTTATTGTAAGGAGAAAACACTTTGGACATTTGGTGGAAGACTTTTGTATTAAGGCACAGTTTAGGAAAACTGGAAGGGTATGAAGTGGGTATTAATCATACTAGACACTAAAGTCTTACGAGGCAAAACAGGGTTTAGGGGGTTTTGTAGGGATTTTTTCCCTTCTTTGTAATGAAGCAGCCCTTGAAATCCAATGGCAATCTTAACTAGTCTCCCAGAAACTAGATGAGTGAAAGAAGATATCTTTCCATTCAAGCAGGATCTTCTTTCTACCATGTAACCCAATATGTGTAACCATGTCTCCTTTTATACCTTCCAGATACAGACAGGAGACATCCCTACTCTCAGCTGTATTTCACAAACCAACCTAAAGCAGTACAAGCAGTGTGTAAGACAGACAAGAACATGTCTCATTTGCGCAAGCAACCTGCACTCACTGCTAAAAAACAAAAACAAAACAAAAAAAAACCCAACTCTTAGCTTGAAACACTGAACTTTGGACATTCTGATCCTTACTTTCAAAGTACATTTATTCATTTATACTTAGCCCGGAAAAATACCTTTCTGGTTATTCACAGCATACCAGAGCAGGTGCCCCATAAAGCCCTCCCTGACCCTTCAGAACTGGCGCGGAGCCATAAGGTGCCTCTCAGTTGACCACAGGAGGAGCATCAGCGGGTGCCTGCAGCACTACACGCCTTCCCAATGACTGCCAAAAACTCCTTACTGCTGATCCTCTAAGAAATGTCTGCCCCTCTCAGTGCCATGGGGGTCCTAGCATGGTATCTCAGGGTACAAGTCCCTCCAAGGCATCTCTTCCTAATTGCTTTACTTAGATTTTCTACCTCCAGGAAAAGAGTAAATTCTCTGTTTGGCAATTTCACTGTCATCTGCCCTGTCACAGCACCAACACACAACAAAATGAGACGTATGCAACAGGATCTGAGGTTAGGATTCCCAGTAAGTTGAGAAAAGCGCACCCCAAGTAGAAGTGTAAACGCAATACTAGTTGAGTTTAACAGCTGGCTGCCTTTCTACCTGTCTGTTTCCTTTGTATACCAGCACAGAACCGCTGGTGGGACACGAGTCAGGGCTGCCAGCCCCAGTCCGGTCCAGAGCCCATCCTCAGGGCAGCGCTCCAGCCCTAGGTGGGACCACGCTCATTAGCAAATGTTTTCTTTCCAGTCGTGGCATTTATCAGCCTTGCAAGCCGATGATGTAGTTTTCAGGGAAGTAGCTCCCATCGTGTAACACACGCGTCCTCTGTGCTGGTAACACACTCCTGCAGCTTGGATTACTCTTCTTTGTACAGCGCAGGCTGGGTGACTCTGGTCCCCACCTCTCTTTAGACACCCAGCCTCCGCACAGAGATGTAAATGCCCTTGTTAACTCTCTATGGGCTGTGGTACCCAAAACTGCCATTGCTGGTTTGTAAGTAAATCGGTGTGTTGGCCAACTTCCTTCACCCAGTCTGGACTGTGTAACCTGGTTTCATAACACAATGCAATCTATAGTCACACTATCTCGGGTCCTCATCCTCCTGCCACTGTTTGCTGCCGTCCTGAAAACTTTCCACTTCTTCACTTTTCAGGTGGATGCGTTCTCTGACCTCGTCTGCCGCGTCGGGCACAGCTCGGTGGGCAGAGCTGAGATGCTGCCACTCGGCAACGCCAGAGCCAGCTACGGGCAGGGAAGGGAGGGAGGATTTTAAGACATCAGGAAACTGCTGCCTTGCAGCATTTATTGCAGTTATTAACAATATATTTAATTAACCAGTAAGTGGTATAAAAGACAATAATCAAACATATGCATGCACATTTCCTTTTCAGCCTGTGATGTCTGGTAAACTACCAGCACCTACAGAGAATACATATGACATGTTAATGACCCAGATTAAAAAATAATAATAAGTTACACTGCCCGGATATGTTTACAAGATCAGGTTACTCCTCTCCTCCCTGTAATTATCATGGGCAACTCTGGAGCTGCTGGATCACTCCTTCTTACCGAAGAGGACTTTTGAACTATCATTTTAAGTAAACAAAGTTGATAATAATGGGTATTAACGCTGACTACTTCAAATTAATGGTATAAAAGTGCAAGAACATAGTCTTCTTAAAAGACAAAAAGCAATGAGAAACATTTCACTATAAAAAGCAATCAATGACACCTTGAAAAGACTGAGAACGTAATCAAGAAAACGTTTCACTCTGCCTCTATTAATATAAAGAAGTCTGATAATTAGAAATATAGAACCATAATCTCTACAGCATTTAAACTGTGAAGTGCTTGTTCCCTTAAGTGAATGAACATTAGGCCCTTAATTGATCTGCTTAATTCAAGAAAACATCCAACAGCAGAACAACAAACTTTATAGACAAGAGAGATTGTTTGTTGTGAACCATGAAGCAAAATATTTGTATTCTAGGATTATTTAAAAAAAAAAAAAAGTTTCCCAGAAAGAAGCATATGTTAGAAATAAATACCGACTCAGTAATCTCCTTATTGCCTGCTTCTGTTTCAATACACAGCCTTTTGTTCTTTATCACATCCGAGCCATTTGGGAATAGAAACAGAAATAGCGGTGGGGGTCAAAATCATTTAAATCAGTTAAAGACTACTCAGCCATAGCTTTGGAATATTTAGTATTCTTGTCTGAATAATTTTGCTCTTCCCCAAACTGAAGAATGCATACTACTACTACTAAACCTACAGATTTTCTCTCTCACACAAAAATCAGATGTTGCACTTGCTTTATACTGCTAAGGAAAGCAAAATCAACTTCCTCTCCAAGACACAGAAAAAGAAATCTTATAAACATTCTCACAAAAGGAAGGACTGCTGCATAACCTTTTGACCTGTGACAAGGCATTCTCTACTGTTGTTGATGTGATAAAAGTAGTTACAAAATAACATTTTTGTATTTTCCACACCAGAAACAACAAAATTGTTAGAAAGGGCACACATCACATATTCACAAAGACCAAAATCACAACTTTTAAAACTGTGTCTGAGCTTCTATTAGCTAGTAAAAACCAGAATGCTGACCATCTGAATTAAGATAATTGATAGATACAAGGTGCATCCTGTAAAAACTGACATTTAATTACGACATACTGAATCTGAAAGATGTCATGATAAATGAAGCAGTGGGAATACACTAATTAGGATGAATTAGGATGCCATTTTAAAAGTTACATTTATTTTGCCTTTAATTTGGTGTAGCAATTCCATAGGACCTTTGTTTGACATCGTGTTCCTTCTCAAGGTACTTGAGGTAAGAGGATTCATCTCTCAATCTTCATCAGTCTAACAGTAAGGAGTCTAATCCAAGCCAGAGTCTAGGACACTCCTGTAGGACACTCTCTATGCATTTAAGGGAAAAGAGGGAAACTAATCTCAACAGCAGACTATTAACCAGTCTCTAATTTAGATAGTACTGAAACAAATGGCTATGGAGATTCAATCCTCCGCTCTTTTGTGAGGGTCCTGCACCTGGGTCGGGGCAAAACCCAGTATCAATACAGGCTGGGGGATGACAGGACTGAGAGTAGCCCTAAGGAGAAGGGCTTGGGGATACTGGTGGATGAGAAGCCAAACACGAGCTGGCAATATGCTCACAGCCCAGAAAGCCAATCGTATCCTGGGACTCAACAAAAGAAGCAAGGCCAACAGGGCAAGGGGGGTGAATTCTGCCCCTCTACTCTGCTCTGGTGAGACCCCACCTGGAGTAGTGTGTCCTGGAGCCCTCAGCACAGGGACCTGTTGGAGTGGGTCCAGAGGAGGGCCACAAAAATGATCAGAAGGCTGGAGCACCTCTCCTATGAGGACAGGCTGAGAGAGTTGGGGTTGTTCAGCCTGGAGAAGAGAAGGCTCCAGGGACACCTTACTGTGGCCCTTCAGTACTTAAAGGGAAGACTACAGGAAACAAACTGGCCAAGGGCAAACTTTTAGCAGGGCTTGTTGCAACAAAGCAAGGAGTCATGGCTTTAAACTAGAAAAGGGAAGATTTAGATTAGATATATGGAAGAAATTTTTTTACAACGAAGGTGGTGAAACACTGGAACAACTTGCACAGAGAGGTGGTGGAAGCCCCATCCCTGGAAAAGTTCATGGTCAGGTTGGATAGGGCTCTGAGATGCTCCTGCTCATTGCAGGGTTTTTTGGACTAGATGACCTCTAAAGGTCCATTCCAACCCAAACTATTCTATGTACTCCACGCACACACAGATAACTGACAGAACACATGCACTTCTAATCAGTGTGATATTTCATTTGCAATGCAAGCTAAAGCTAAACAAAGACCCTTAGCCAAACTTAGAACAGAAAACGTATTTTTCACTCATTCAGGCTGCATGTAATTTTAGATATTGGCAAAGATTTAGCCTACAGGTAAGATAGTTCTTGTAAGGTTTTTCTCTGTTCTGTCGTTGGAGACACTTACCTTGCCTTTCTGATTCAAAGGTTCAATAGTTAAGTTGTCAGTGCCAATGTCCACAATCATCCCCATCTGAAACCCATCAGTTGGGTGTGGAGCCCAAACGGGCTTCCCGTCCTCCATTGTGGGATCTATCCAGTATTTCCTGCAAGAAAAAAAAATAAATAAACAAAAAAATTGTATACAAATTTAGTAAGCTATTGGGATTCACTATAAAGACTTTAGTTTACTATTTTTATTCCTGTTATTCCATGTGGAAGTGGCCAGCCTGTCAGGACAAGGTTCTTCCAGCCTTTTTCCAACTGGCAATGCTTCGCTTACAGAGGACACCCTCAGACATGTGTGTGGGGAAGATTCAAGAACAGATGAGTATGGGGGGAGGGCAGGTCCACAGACTGCTCCCTGCAGCTCTTTCCCCAATTTTCCTAACTTGTGAACCAAAAAAGTGGGCCTATCTCATGATCAAAACATAAAGACAGATACAAATACAGATGAAATACAAGACAGATTCAAAGCTAAGACTATACCAGGAGTATGTATATATGCATTTGTATATACAGATGTATAGACACACATATATATTTACGTGCACGCAGTGGGTCATATGACTAAAAGATATCTGTCTGTACCTGATTTGGTGTGCAAATACTTGAATTTCTACAATGGGCACATGTCAAGGCATGTGAGCAGAAATCCAGTTTCTTGTCATTTGAGACAAACGAACGTGCCCACTCTTTTCGCATGGTTGGGCACATGGCCTTTAAATAACCCACAAATATATTTGGTCACAACTGATTTATCACAGAGCCTTTGCGAGATCGACCTCTCATACTCTAATATTACAACTCTGCCTCTTAAGGAACATCAACCTTACTTTCTATAAAAATATGATGTATGATGTGAAAATTATTTCAGAGGAATCTATGATGCACAAGTGAAATAGAAGCAAAGGCCAAGACATTCAAACCTTCGGCTCCCCAAGTTATGCAGCTAAATAAGCTCCCAATTAAAAGGAGTATTTGATTGCATGCAGTGCTCATTGAACTAACCAGGAAAGTTGCCAGGATTGGCACACTCTGAATGGCTAATGGTGCCATTTTAAATATGCTGAATTAGTCGCCTTTTTTTATTACTTAAAACAAAAAAAAACCCCAACAACCTGCTTTATAATCCTTACCCTAATAAGAATATGGAGTCCCCACAGCTTGAAAGGCTCACTTCTCCTGGCCCTTTCTTACTCCCCTCCAGAACTCATTCACATGCTAAACTGACATGTTTTCGTGATTCCAAAATTTGTAATAAGTATCTCATATCATCAAGGTGTAACTTGCCTCTGTCAGTATGAAGGAAATGAGCCTGCCAAGCAGCAAAGAAAAGACTGGCAGCAAACCCCAAGAGTCTGTAAGCCAGGAAACATGCCCCACATTTTTCTTTTCCCACATCTGAAGGAAAAAGGAACTCCGAAATTTCTCACAACCAGGGAAGGCTGCAGGCACTTTTGCCATAGGCAGCGGCAAGGAAAAAGCATCATTGGCCCACCAGAATGTTGTACAACCACGAGCAGGAAAGGACACTCTTATCCCACAGAGGATCTGTCAGGACATGCTGCACATGACCTGGTTTTTGCTGCCTCCAAGGACTTTAGAAAGGTTTGAAGAGAAGGAAAAG
The DNA here is from genome assembly GCA_013400135.1 of Rhinoptilus africanus. Lineage (NCBI taxonomy): Eukaryota > Metazoa > Chordata > Aves > Charadriiformes > Glareolidae > Rhinoptilus > Rhinoptilus africanus. Next base: position 125,798 of record VXBO01010636.1, on the reverse strand, counting down.
GCTTGCTGTGACCGCTTTGAGAATGCTGCTGGTCTTCGCATCTTACTTGTGAAGGAGTAAGACAATTTTGCTGTTAACTTTCATGTGAAATGATAGAAGATAAAACATAATTCTAAAGCAAAAACTTAGAAAGCAAAGTCAAATATTTTTTAAATGAAGTAGCATTCTAAAGAGACTTTGAAAAAAAACAGCTACAGAGTCCTTAATTTGGCATTGATGTCTGGTTTAGTGTTTAAATTTACTTAAACAGATTTTCTTTCCGCCTGAATGCAGTTCAGGATATAAGAAGCTCATGAAGATTTTAACAAATGGTTCCAGTATATTCTACTCATGCAATTCATGCTATTTAAAACTTTGTATTTAATACAGGAAAACTTGTGGTTTACTTTTCCCTCATGAATGGAGCACATTAACTTCTTTTAACTACTCATAGAAAGTTTATGTTCTAAAGCCTCAAGTGTCACATTCACTTCTGTTTACTTCAAAACTTTTTGCCACAGCCCATGAACTCTACAAAACACCATCATCTTCATCACGTGTTGCCAGCATTGTACAACAAATCCTGTAAAACAACATCTGTATTCACTCACAATTGGCTGTTGGCCATTTTTTCCTTTACTTTAGGATACTGTAAATCAGACCTAGTATACACCACAGCTTTATGGATTTATTTTTATTTTTTTTAGCCAGATTTGACCTCTGAGTACAACTGCCAACGCGGGCACAGTTGCTAAACAGCTGAGTTTATTTCTGGATATAACCAGGCCTTCATTTCTTCACAAGCCTATCATTTGCTTTTAAAATGCTAGTTCAAATTAGTACTTAACTGATATGTCACACAACCACTAAAAACAAGGCTCTTTTTTACATCCCGAGTAGCACGGCCAGGGCTCCGGACGTAACCATGTCGCACAAGAAACAAATCTTCAAATTACTGTCAAAATTTCTGCCAAAAGCTAGAATCCGACCTCTCCAATTAGCATCCGGAGGCTTCTGCTTCGCTCACTGAGACGAGCCTTTGCATTCTCGCATATTCTTAAGCCTACTTCATGCTTTATTAATAAATTACAATAGTGGAGCGTCACAAGCTAAAAAAATCCTCTTGAAGGACAGAGTGGTGATTGAACTCAGACACCACCAGGAAAAGCATGTTTAAGAAAAATAACCGAGGCTTTGCAAGCACCTAAGTCGTCACTGGGTGAAAGCATCTAAATGCAAGTGTAGTAGTTATTCATGGAACAATTACTTTTAATAAATACAATCTTCTGCGTGAGAAGTGACACAAATCCAGTTGTAACATTTTGGTTTTGGCACCACTCCATCTCTGTCAGCTGGGACTCTGACAGGCAGCACATTAAAATTGGATACCGAAACCTATCAGGTCATACCTGCTCTATTATCTACCCTTCCATCTGATGTATAGACTGTCACCCTTGAGACAGATGCATGAAATCTATTCCCGAACCTGCTCTTGAATAGCTGGTTTCCATCCCAGTGTAGTAAGGGAACAGAAAAAAAAAATATATTCAAAGTTCAACTACGTGATATAAGTCCTTTAGAAAAAGAAAAGAGCACTTTTTTAAGCATGAAACTATGCTTTACTGATTAAAACATACATATCACAGAGTACAAACTGGGAAAATATCTAGATTTGGATGGAGAACCTTCAAATCATATTTTCCCCACAAAAATACAGCCCTAGTCTGGTTCCAGACCACTCATTAATAACAAACTTTTTTTCCCAATGTGCATCCATCTAAATACAATCTTCACGCGGCCAACTTCACTAAACTGTTGAAAAAGCACACTGTTTCTGAAAACTATGAAAGCCAAAAAACTCATATCCAGCCTAACAGCAGTAAGGCGACAAATTTGAGAGCAACACCACCAAACACAAGGAGTCACCTGAATGATGCTCACAAACAAAGGGGGCCAAAATGAGCTATCTTCCACATTTGTATTTGTGTATATGTACTCAACGCGTATTAAAGATTAAACTAGTTGATTATAAGTTGCTAGGTCATTTTGGTCTCCACAATAAAGACTTCTTCCAAGATGAACGACAGAATTCACAAAGGTTACACTTATAACTGGGAAGCCAACCACACTATTTCTACAGTCAGTAGGAGACGAGACCACAACGCCATACTGGAGTTTGTCTCTCCACTGAGTAAGAGAAGGACACTAATAAAACAAGCCTTTGTCTGAAGCTGGTAAACTTAATAGCTGTTGCTTCAAATGCCAGATTTTATATTTTCATAATTGGCAAGCAGTAATAGACCTTGCTTTAATTATCAGTAATAGGATTCAACACATTTAGCACTGGCTAAGCACTAGTAGCCAGCAGTTCAAACACCTTGCAAGACAGAACTATACTGCACTCCCCGGATTTAAACAGCAAGAAAAACATCTGCCAGGTCTTCTTTAACTTCTTCTGCACTATTATTCCCTCTTTTGGAGAATGTTTAATAATATTGTTTCTCACAGAAATTATCTACATAACACATTGAGCATATGAAACAAGAATTGCTCAGTCGAAAGTTGTCACATTATCATCCCACTCACGTTTACTGAAACATTATTGATTTTAAAAGAATGTAATACAAATACATCTTGCTTTTGTAAAGTATTCAAAAGGAAATCAAACACTACCACCTGGTGAGAGAATTCTAGGAAGACAAAATATAATAACGCAATTTTAAACTTGTTGCCAGAGCCCAGAGGTTGCATGATCTGATCCTATTTACTATCCTGTGAACAGTTTACTACACCAAGGCACTGTACTGGTTGCTGAATTAACTAATTAAAACAAATGAAAAATTAAACTTCATTAAACAACTGACAATATCTCATTAGGTTGGCTAAATCCAAGGGAAATAAATTAGCCAGAATAGGTATAGTATCAAATTATCACAATGAAAGTAGCATTGCACAGGTTATTTTATATTAAAAAAACTCAACATTCTACTAGAGATGCTAAAAATTCTGCAGGGTACACAGGGTACATGAGAATTCTTCGTGAAAGGTCCTGTGAACATACAGGACAGGATAGACAGAGGAAAACGCTAATAACTAGCGGTAGCTTACTGTCAGTCAAGTCATTTTTTCAACTCTAGTTCATTGTTTAACTGAAACTTCCACAAATAAAAGCTTCGGCAGCGTTCAGCGCTCTAGTGCAGGTGATAAAATATTTCAAAGGAACTGCAAATATAGCACAGAGTTGGGGGGGGGGGGGNGGGGGGGGGGGGGGGGGGTGTTGAGCTAAATACAATTAGTCATATCTGCATACTGATATGATACTGAATATCAAACCCATTAATTTTTTATTTCTTAATTACTTTGTCAATTTACTATAAAATTTCTCTGCACTAACACACCCTAGTTTAGCCATACCAAACTGCAGTTTTTTCATACCTACTTAAGATAACATCAGCAAGGTAACTATCAAGCAGAGACTTCTGACAACCCAGAAAAGGAAAAAACGGGCTAGAATGCACCACAGCACAAAAGTATCTTCAAAAACAATTTGCCTCAAAAACGGTAATGCTGACTTGTTAATCGCCAATACATTTTGTAGATGCATGCAAGTAAAACGAGGAGTCATAGTTCACACATCTGAGAATTACTAGATAAAAACGTCTTTTAGAGCAACACAATCTGACTGCTGAAGACAATTTGAGCACAACAGCTGATGGAATTATTCTCATGGCATGCTCATTTTCTTGCATGTATTGACGTGTTTTCAATACTGAGCAGCTAGAAACTGATTTTTGTATTTGTATTCACTTTGCAGGTAGCACTCACCTAGGAAATACCTACTCTGTGTTTACTACTCAAAACGTTTTAAAAAAAAAAAAAATACAAGCCAATCCCTCATGCTTAAAGCAGAAGAGAAATCTAGTTTTATTTTCTCCACATTAAATTTAGCAATTCCCAATTACTAAAAAAGCTGTTCTGGAGCTTGGTAAAGCAAGCCTGCAACGCTCCGAATCATTTCTCAAACACCTTCTCCTGGAACTTCCGTGCTCGGAAGAACAAATTTTAAAGAGCAGAAGAAGGGGTATGGTAGGAAAAGGATTAGCGAGAGACCTGTACAGCTTGCTGTAAACCATCTCACCTTCCTGTGTCTTAATTTCTGCTTGAGCCAATTCACCCCAGCTACGCTCCTGGCTTTGCTCCCTGCTCCTGCCTCTTCCTCTCCTGGCCACCTTGAGAAATGCTGATCCAAATGCCTGCAAATATTTAAATGGCTGTTGCATTCAACTAAGTTCTTAAAAAACTAAATTTAAACTCAATTAACGGTAAGAAGTTTCCTTCACAGGAACTGAACATCTCATGTTTATCACTATTCTGAAAATAAGGTGTTAAACACATTGAGCTGTAGGCAAGAACTCTTCCAGTTTTAAAAAGCATTGTTTCATGCTTTTTAAAATCAATTATTACTTTTGCTATGTATATGCACCTTACACACAACAAAAACGTAGCCCACTTAAAAAGGACGAGATCATTAAAAAAGTTCTTATGGAAGTTTTTGTAGGAAGCTTATCTAATATAATTCGGACTTCTTAAAAGGCTGAGTTTCTTTCCGCTGTTGTTTACTAAGTGCCAAGAGCCTCAGTACCACCTACGAAACAAAAATAAATACTTCCTAGCCAAGAAAATCTGCCATTAAAGGCTCCAGTGAAGCTCCAAGAAAGCCAAAGGAAGTAGGGCTTGAGCAATTACAACAAACACGCCAACTCTGGGTACGGCATAAGAAGCAAGTCCACAAGAGGGTCTAGAGACAAAAAAGGACCACTCGTTGCACACCAGCAGAGGAGAGACAGCAAACCCTGCAAATCCCCACTCTCACCAACTGTGCTGTGTGAGAAGATGACAAGGAATGGAGAAGACGGAAGGTCAAAAGAGACTTAGCAAAAGAAGACGGCAATACACATTTTATTTTAAATTACCCCACAGATTGATACTGGCTCATATTAAATCCTGAGGTAATCATGACTGTGTTTGCACCTGATGGGATGTACTTCCATGAAGAACGACAAAGGCATTTACGAAGGGAAAAAGGAAAAGCTAATTTCTATAAACCCAAAAGAATAAATTGAAGGGAAGAAGCAGCTTCCATCTGTCATCAATGCCAACAGATTTAGCTCTCAGCAAGCTGTAATACACAAAAATGTGCTAGAGAAAAAGCACTCATCTTGTATAAAGCCTTGTTCAGTGACCTTAAAAAAAAAAAAACCAAAAAAAAACCACAAAAAAAACAAACCCGGTAGTTCTAGCTTCAAGAATTTCAAATCTACTAAAAGGCAACATCTGACTTTTACTAAGCCTCACCAAAACCACCAGCTGCAAAAACCTCAGTGGAAAGTTTTCCCATTGCCGACAACGGGGCTGTGGGAGCCAGTGCTTGGGGAAAGCTTCCCAGTGAACTCTGCCCAACCCGGCTTACTGTTTTTTTTGGAAATGCACCCCTCACCAGAACCCAGGAGCACTGAAGATCTTTGTGGCACCTGATGTCACTGCGTCCCCCATATGCAACTGTGCCCACTGTCACTCCCCACGGCCAGTACTGGCTGGTTCTGTTGAGACATGGCTTATGCAGTAACATCCTGTGGCAGTAACAGTTCAAAATGAGAACAAAACAAATAAAAAAAAAACCCTCAATACCATGAAAGCTAGCCTGAAACTGCTCTTATTGCAAATAAGTAGTTCTTTTATTGTAATGTAGTTCTAGATAACTTCTTAATAAAATTCAGGCTAGTTATAAAATTCTGTCAAACTTTAGTACCAATTCTCTTTACCCAGTATTTGTCCAACTGCAACTGCTGTTATACAAGACCAAGACAAATTCTGTGCAACTCCAAGCTTGGAAAATTCTAACCACAGAGATTGTGGTCTTTCAACTATGATATTGAGAAGTTAAACTTGATTCATATTAGGATGAATCACAGTCTGATTATTCTCTCTGTGATTCCTGCTCTTCTGCCAGGTTTTTAAGCTAATGTTCTCTCAAGAACATTGTTCCTATTTCAGTTCTCACTAACAAAATGCAGAGTTTTCTGTCACAATTCTTGGTAATTACAATAACTCCAGTGGAGCTCCTTGACAGACCACGGAAGAAGTATGCTGAGGGGATCTGCACAAGCATTTTGACCAACAGCAATACCTAAGCCAGTAATAGCAACCAGCAGAAACAGGAAAAGAAGCAAAACCCAAAACACAACATCAAATTTCACCAAGACA
>VXBO01010636.1:94795-119524 GCA_013400135.1 Rhinoptilus africanus | reverse complement strand
AAAAAAGCTGAAGTTAAAATTAAAGAAAGAACTCATCAGTTATGGTCTGGACTCTACTTCAGAAGCTTTACTTAACAGAAAAGACCAGAAAACCAGATATGGCTAAGAGACAGAGTCTGAAAGAGGTTGTTCAAACCAACTGAGCTCTTTCAGACTGTGCAACTCAGCCCCAGTGAAACCAGTGGGCAGGGAGAGGGGAAGAGAGGAAGTACAAAGCAGAACTCAGCAAACAGATAAAGGCATCAAAGCAAAATCAAAGGTGTCTTAAGTCGTCTCATGATAAAGCATAAAGGACACACAGGAGCAGACAGGCTCGCTCTCTTGCAAATCTAGCTGGAGTAGCTCAAGCTAACGAGGTACACTCTGGAGTTAACTACCCCTACAGCTGAGAGACCACACTGTGTGGCCACTGGTAGCAGTGCCCAAGCATGTTAACTTAAATCATATTCAACAAACAGCCTCAACAAGGGCGGGTAACTTCAAACTCCTTCAGCTGGCACGTCAATGGCGTATTCGTTTACACCCTTGTGTGCCACATTTTCCAAGTGTAAATATCAGAAAGAATCACGGAATCACAGAATCTTCAGAGTGGGAAGGGCCCTCTAGAGATCATCTAGCCCAACTCCCTGCCAGAGCAGGATTGCCCAGAGCACATTACTCAGGGCTGCATCCAGGTGGGGCTTGAAAATCTCCAGAGAAGGGGACTCCACACCCTCCCTGGGCAGCCTGTTCCAGTGCTCTGGCACCCTCACTGTAAAGAAGTTCTTTCTCATATTCGATCAGAACTTCCTGTGTTCCAGCTTGTGCCCGTTACCCCTCGTCCTGTTATTGGGAACCACTGAAAAGAGTCTGGCTCCATTCTCCTGAAAACCACCCTTTAGATACATGTAAACAAAATTAATAAGGTCTCCCCTCAGCCTTCTCTTCTCCAGGCTAAAGAGTCCCAGCCCTCTCAGCCTTTCCTCATAAGGGAAATGCTCCAATCCCTCAGTCATCTTTGTTGCCCTTCGCTGGACTCTCTCCAGCAGTTCCCTGTCCCTCCTGGGACTGGGGAGCCCAAAACTGGACACAGTACTCCAGTTGTGGCCTCACCCATGCAGAGCAGAGGGGGAGAATGACCTCCCTTGACCTGCTGGCCACACTCTTCCCTATGCAGCCCAGAATTCCATTGGCCTTTTTGGCAACAAGGGCACATTGCTGGCTCATGGATAATTTACTGTCTACCTGGACCCCCAGATCCTTCTCCTCAGAACTACTTCCCAGCAGGTCCACCCCTAACCTATACTGGTGCTTAGCATTCTTCCTCCCCAGGTGCAGGACCTTGCACTTGCTTTTGTTGAACCTCATTAGGTTCGTCTCTGCCCAGCTCTCCAGCCTGTCCAGGTTATGCTGGATGGCAACACAGCCCTCTGGAGTGTCAGCCACCCCTCCCAGTCTGGTATCATCAGCAAACTTGCTGAGGATACACTCTGTCCCCTCATCCAGGTCATTGATGAATATATTGAACAAAATTGGACCGAGTATTGACCCCTGGGTGACACCACTGGTTACAGGCCTCTAACTGGACTGGACTTTGTGCCGCTGATCACAACCCTCTGAGTCCTGTCGTACAGCCAGCTCTCAATCCACCTCACTGTCACCTCATCTAGCCCAAACTTCCTCAGCTTCCTAATGAGGATGTTATGGGAGACAGTGTCAAAAGCCTTGCTAAAGTCAAGGCAGATGACATTTACAACAAATACTTCTTGATGACTCTCTCTAAGCTCAGGAAGTTTAAATTCTCCTCCAGTTATGTCATTTTCCAGCCTTCCCCACCCATTCATCTTCTACCTCTCATACTCTCCTACTGCCAATAATTAGAGTGCCCCGTTTCCCCACCCAACGCACCCTGCTGCCAAGCTATTGCTCATCTTCAGGTGACCTAATACAAGAACTGATGTGTTTATGCTCTTTGAAGACAATGCATCCATTGGTTTTTCTTTGAGCTCCATATACAAGATACAACAAAAGCTACCAATTAGCCTCAAACACAAGGGACCTCATCTCCAGCACAAAAAGTAGAAAGTCAGATTACGCGAATGAAAAAAAAAAATAGTAAGGTAAGAAAATCCTTCCTTTTACTCCCAAATACTTAAAGGAAATGCTATCTTTTACCATAAATATTGGCTTAGTATGTATCTGGTCACTAGCTTCCATAATCTGAATTGCAGAAGCTGCATATTATGATAAGTAATTGGGACCCCAGAATTTTAATCCTCTGTAGACCATCATAAAAGCAAATCTTGGTGTAACCAGCAGGGGCTCATGTCAGATAAAGCAAGCATATATTGCATTTTACATCAACTTTTGCCAAGCTGATTCAGGAAGAGGCCAAAGCAGACTGAATCCCAGTAATTTAGTCTAACTCATATGAACACAGATTAACCCAATAAAGTTCATCCCCTCACAAGAAAGTCAGCGGCATATTCCTAACCAACAATTTAAGGGAGGGGAGGGGAACAAACCAAAATCAAGCCAAACCAAAAACCCAAAACATAACAACAAAAAATTTTGAGAGCTTTTGCATTTTTGTTGTTTCACCAGCAACTCATGAACTCTCCACAACCTAACTAATTTTTCAGAAAAATAATTGAAGAAGAAAACCTACATTAACTAGTGACAATACCACACATTTTGTACTTTTGGATGTGTCATGCTCAGCCCCTGAAGTTCAGGTAACACTACAAATCCAGCAGAGAAAGTCAAGACCTGAATCGTAACCTTGAACTCATCAGTAACTTTGTTCTCCCCGGCAGCACTCATGAATGTTTTAGAAATACTCTGGGGACTCCCGGGGATAACCGATTCACAACTCTGACCCCTTCCCTGAACTCATTTGTCTTGACAAGTTTTAAACTTTAGGTATATAACCCTCTTGCTGCAGTGTAATAAAGCCTAAATAGGTAAATACAGGGATAAGGAAGAAAGCAACCTGCGCTGAGTTTTATCAGTTTGATACATCCATATGCGTGTAACTAACAGAACAGAGAAAAATTTGCATGATAATCTGTTTTTTGAAGTCCAGCAATAAGAAAACATTACCAAACACCACTTCCCAGTACATATAAGAGTGATAACGGAACTGATATTTTAGAAAAATAAGAAGATATACCCAGCCAGGATTCAAGTCAAGTCAAATAAACTAAGCACTACGGATGGCAGTATCAAAGGCTGCTGGAGGGTCTGCAGGAAACCTCAGATGCTTGACCTCAGGTCATCGCAGAGACATGGGACTGGAAAAAAGACAATGGTACTTTCTGTCTTACTACCAGAACAATAAACAGAAAGTAAAACAGAGGTTTCCAAATAGTATCAACTTTGCTTTGGCCCTTTTATTGCAGAACAAAATACTAGCAACTAATGATAATCAGCATCTGCAGATTAATGAGTACAATCCAGGAACTGTCTACTGTCATCCCTCTCCGTGCAGAAACCATAATTCTTTCAGAGATAGAATTAGCTCCTAAAAACGGTTACATTACCAGGTAATGCCACCTCCTTTTTCATCTCGTCATAGCAGCTTGTACTTCCTACAAAAAAGAACCCAGGAAAAACTCCCCCTTCAAAAATGAGTAACTGAAAAAAAAAAAAAAAAAAAAAAAAAAAGAAAAAATTGCCAAGTTCTATTGCCAAGTTCATCAATGTCACCGACAAAGTAATTCTGAGGGATGAGACCATGAGACTAAAAGCTTTCTCTTAACATAAGAGAGCATGAGAGCCATTTAAAACAGTAACCAACAGCAAAGGACAAAAAAGAAGTATCTAGAGCTACCCAGAGAAAGTGACACAGAACATGTTTTATCATTAAATCCATCAGTTTTCTTAGGGATATCTTAGGGATGATTATAACATGCAAAGAGTAATTTCACCAAGAGACAGTAACTGCAAAGAAATCATTTACACCTATTCTCAATCTCAAAAAAAAAAAAAATATCTGGAACAAAAGCTTTAATATTAAAATCCACCAAAAATCCAGTAAAATGATCAGGGGCTGGAGCACCTCACCTGTGCAGAATGGCTGGGAGAGTTTGGGTTGTTCAGCCTGGAGAAGAGAAGGCTCCAGAGAGACCTTAAAGCAGCCTTTCAATAATTAAAGGGGGCTCGTAAGAAATATGTAGAGAGACTTTTAACTGGGACCTTTAGTAACAGGACAAGGGGCAATGCTTTTAAACTGAAGAAGGCTAGATTCAGATTGGATATAAGGAAGATATTTTTTACAATGTGGGTGGTGAGGCACTGGAACTGGTTGCCCAGAGAAGTTGTGGATGCCCCATCCCTGGAAGTGTTCCAGGCTAGGGCTGGGTGGGACTTGGAGCATCCTGATCTAGTGAAAGATGTCCCATGGCAGAGGGGTTGGACTAGATGATCTTTAAGGACCCTCCCAACCCAAACCATTTTGTGATTCTCAAATAACCTTTAATTATTGCACTACTCCAGAACAGTTTGTATTTTAAGAGAAGGCAAAGTGCTGGAAAGACTCGTCATTTGAGCAGCAACAAATCAGGCAATATCTACCATTAGGACTGACAGGATCTCAGCAGCAGGGAAAGCCGCAGACCATAACAACTTCCACATTAGCCACATCCTGACCACAGCTCAACTCTCATTTTTGGTAGGACATCAACTCTTTGCAAGCTTTAAAGAAGTCCTGGGCTTCCCTAAACCTAGGTACAAGGCCAAGCAGAACATGGACTCTGGATCACAGCTAATCTTTGCTCATTTTGCCACAGCCTAAGACTCTTAGTGCTGTGTCAGTGTCTTCAGGAGCTGCAGCGAGTAACCAGTGCAGCTTCCACAGCTCCATACTTTTACAGACCATGTGTTACAAGAAATTCAGATCAAGAACATCATGCTCACTTCTTGTTCAGAAAACAGTTAGAAGATCTAAGGCAGAAGATTAGTTCAAAGTCCACTTCTATTTTACTGACTCATTTTAAAACCTCAAACACGTCATCTGAATGCTACTCACCACCCCCACCATGTATAAAAGGTTATTTATTAATTTAACAGGAATGCTGCAAGAAAGTGCATCCCTGCTCAAAAGATTCTGTTGAAGTCAACAGTGACCAAAAACTACCAACCACCACTACCATGAAAATAGTTATTAATTTTCTGTCCAAGTGTTACAAAACCTATACAAAAGCCCAGGCTTGGCCAAATCCATCTTTCAGAAGAAATCTGGGGTAGCTCTAAGGCTTCCAATAGCAAGTCCCATGGTGCAGGTGATACAGCGAACGCACCGTCTCTGTCTCTTCCCATGCAAGAGGGCCATCTCTGAGGCTGGGAATCGTACTAAGGCACGGCAACCGCAGGCACGTGCAGGCTCAATAAATCTCGTATGAAAATAAACCAAAAATAACACATGCGGAATCACGGCTACCAGGACCAACACTTAAGTGTGATTACAAATTTTGTACAGAAGCTCATGCAGAGGAGAAACCACCACAGTCACGTCTTAAGAACAGCCTATTTATTTTGGCAAGGAGGCAAAAAGTGGAGTCAAGGAAACCTTTTGGTCAGGTTGTAAATTCAGCTGCAAAATGTGGCTCAGGTGTTTTTAAATTGAAAACTTCCAAAGCAATTACAGCCGGAACAAAATTTCTGGGAGAACGAGCACTGTCATGCTGCCACTGCTACTTCCCAATTGGACTTGGCAGCTCAGAGATGGGAGAGTTTATGTATGGCATTTGAGCTTTCATTTCAGACTATGCAAAATATTTTATACAAAGCTTAAAAACCTCCAGAGGTTAGGAAACTCATCACAACCACTTTTCCCTTCTCCTTCTTTAATTACATGACTGTTCAGTTTCCATTTTGTTTTCCTTTCTGTAACAATTATCACAGAATTTAACATTATGGTGGGGCTAGGACCGTATTACACTGATTTTCATCTCAGTAACAAAATGAAAAATGAAAACACTGATATTAATTTCAACTCTAAGTGACATCTTTCCTCCGTTTTGATGCTTTACAGTCCTTCCTACAATATTCTGAATTAAATCGCACATATTTTAGACCAACACCAGAGGAGTCATACAGAAGCCCTGTATGGTCAATTTTAGATATTTCTGATTTGGTGGGGGGTTTGAGTGTTTTTCTTTTTTTTCACTAATTGTAGAGATTTTAATAAATGTTCATTATCTAAAGAAAAGGACAAATTTCAGAAATGTAAGGCATATTATTTACAGAATTTTTTTTCAAGTCATTGCCTGTCCTGACATAAATCCAGAAATTAAGTTTTAAACTCAATGGCTACATCTAGGTTAGAAGTAACAGTTTGGTAACAGCAAATCTGTAGAGTGAAAACAGCAGCGCTGAAGAGCCAGTTCTACAGGCCCACTCTACAGGCATTTTCACAGTTTTACTAAATCTAGTAACAAACAGCTCTAGTCCGGGCCCCTAGACTGAACATGAATTCACAGTGGGAGAATATCAGGTGTTTTTCTAAGGAAAATCCTCCTGGTTTCACCCAAATGGGATCCAGTTTAGTGCCCGGACCTGCAGCACAGTAAGTGCAGACAACCGGGAGATTGACCACAAGAGGAAACTCCTGAGATGAACTAAAAGACTAACGGAGACACACCTCTACTCATTCTTCATCCAGCTGCTGACGGTTCCTGGCACGGGAAAACACGGCTCTAACACAGTCACAGGCCACTTTAGGGCATTTTTCCCTTTTTAATCTGCATTTTATCTTCAACTTTATCATCACCATTGTAATCTAAGCTTTATTTTTTAATGCTGTGCATTAGTGATCATAGAACATATAGCTACCGGTCATATAGCATTACTTAAACAGCCTGAAAGGCCTTAAAACAATGGGAAGACAGCTTCTCATAACTTTTTTTTTTAATAATGTAAGCTAAGTTATTCTTCCTTCTTCCCTTCCCAAGGGCAGACTATTCCTACTACAATACAAACATTTTGCCTTAGACCACTAAAGTTCTACACTTAAAATGCATGCTTCTTTTAAAAACTAGAGTCCAAACACCAGCCAAACCGAGTTTTCCCCCTTCAGATTTTGTATAATTGTAGTGATCTTGCTTTCTAAAAAAAAAAAAAGGCATGATTAAAGTTATCTTCAGTTCCCTCTAAATTGTTCCAAGACGATCCTGCAGTCCCTCCCTGTGAGCCAGCACCAGGCAGCTCCCACCAACCCACATCAGGGCACCTCAAGCCAGCTGCAGCAGGACACCCGAAAATACTGTTGCTTAATCAAACAACAGGTCTCAAAGTAAAATATCGCGTATACGATAGCTGGTGACTTACCACCGTCTCCCCGTCAGATGATGCTGTGGACTGGAAACGTGGAAGCAGCAGCCACAGGAATGTGACTAAGTCCTGTTCCTGCATGTTCCGACATAACCCTGTTCAGCAGTCCCGAACAAAGGCTTGGGTGCTTATTCAACCTACAAATAACTTTAATCATTGTGTTTTGTCTAATACTGGGGTATGGATTCCTCTCTCCGGAGGAGATTAATCCTCCTGCTGCTTGTCAGACAGGAGAGATTTGAATTAGGGCTTTAAGCCAAAAGCACAGCTAACATTCGCAGTTGTGGAGACCTAATCACGTATTGAAATTTCTGCTCCTGTCCCAACATCACATTATGGAAAGTAAACTTTTCTTTCATTTATGGTCAATATATAAAATCTAAATCCAAATTATTTTAAAAACACACTGGAAGACACTATAAAAAATACCCTTGAGGAGAGTATACAAGGCTTGCACACGTAAATTTAAAGTTCCCAAATACAAGATCAGTGCAATGTTACTCTTCCCCACAAACCACAGATACCTCTACCCAAAAAAAAAAAACAGGTAAAACTGTCTTTCCCCTCTGACAGGACAACTCGGCCCCCTTACTCGCTATGTAATGCTCCACTCACAGTCAACTAGGAAACTATCAAGAGGTACCCAGGACATTTTGTGGCTCAAAGAGCTTTCAAAAAAGAAAGGGGAAAAAAAAAAAAAAAAAGCAGGTGAGGTAATTTAACAGCTCACTGCCCCAAGGACAAAAGTCATGTTTCCCATTTCTGGATCCCCTCCTCCCCAGCTAAGGCAGTACCAGCGCCCGCGAGCCAGGTCACTGCACAGTAACAGCAGAAAAATCTCTCTGCCAAAGTGCACGGTTTAATCCACTTAAATAATTCCTCCCAGTTCAAAAAGAAGTTCCCAGTTCACTGCCAATATAAAATAGAAGCAGAAAGCATATCCACGAGAAGGCAGAGGTGGGAGCAGAAACTCCTTGAAGCAAGTTGTTATCTTGGCTCTGCAGATCTCTGAAAATAGGTGCAAAGGATGCACACTAAGAGACTCGATACTGACTAAATCTGCCTTTTCTAAGCCACAAAAATTACTCCACTTTTAATTCTAAGTTCAAGCAGACTTACTTTATTAATTTTTAACATACAATCCTTTATTAGACATAAAAGTTTCCCTTTACTAAAAGCAAAATACTTGATGCAGAAATACGAAGAATATCTAAAATATTTATTAAGGTATTTTCTTAATGACTCAGGTTAAAAAAAACCATCCCTTTCTAAACTTAATAGTTTTTCCATAGCTTTGAAGATTTTATTCAATTTTTCTGAAAAGTTAGCAGGGTTTCTCATCCCCGCCCCAGCTAGTATTACCTGTAACATTTTGCAAAAAAATTCAAAATACATACAAGCATGGCCTGGATTACCTGGACACAGTTTGAGTTCAGATGTTCAAGGTCAATATAGAAAATCATTACTTTTATCTTCAGAGAATAAAGATGCATTTTTAAATATTTCAGAAAAAGCAACTGTATATAGTATTTACCAAACAACTGTATTTTTTGTTCTCGTGTTTGTGCAACACAAAGGGGAAAAGGGAAAACGTAACAGAAACTCCATCAGCAGAGCTTCTGGAATTGATTACCGGCACTTCTTTGAAATATCTGATGTCAAGGATGGTTGACATCACGTTTCCCAGCTGTAAAAGTCGGGCACTTTATGTGATCACAGAGGTTTGGCCAATATGACCCTTAGAGTTTAAGTAACACTCTCCTGAAACAGTTCACTGCTGATTTGGCGGCCCCCAAATGGGGATTAAGAAAAAATAATATTCCAAAAACCCCATAGGTGTGCAATTTCTGAGAGAATCCAGGTGCCCAACAAAAACTTCAGAGGTCTAGAAATCTAAAAGCCTAAATGACTTTTACAAGGAAATGAGCAAAACTGATATCACAGGTTCAAACCATGGTATCAGCTACGCATCTACACATATAAAGTGCAGTCAATGCGCTTGGTATCAAGACCATCAAGAATGGCAATCAAATGGAATTGCCTAAATGAGTGAGAAGGACCCGATGTAGCTGGAGCAGAAATGAACCAAACAGCCATTTCCACTTAGTACTTTCATTTAATTAAAGTTCTTGAAGAAATGTCTAATTTTCTCAACATCATTCACAAGAAACAGGCACAACCCAATTTAATGCAACCTGCTATACATCATTAGGATTCACCCAGGTGACACAAGAGGAAAAACCAAACTTAATTAGATCAATTTAGATCAGTTGCTATAAAATCCATGGGTTTTGTTATTTGGCACATTTAAACCTATTATCCAGTTAATCAATTAGAGAAGAGGATAACGTGAAATAGTTCTTAAGCGTGCTTCAAAGATACTTAAATCTTCTTATTTTTTTTCTTTTAATTCAAACACCTTCTGTGATCAAGAACAGCACCTTTAAAGCCATCCTCCAATGACAGCCCAATCTATCTGAATATCAGTTTCAAAATCCTTCCAACTAAAAAATATATTATTGATGGTTTCTAACCCTGAAGACACATCCCTCGAAGACATGTTCTTCCAAGGCCAAGGAAAAACATTTCCTTCTCTCACATCTTTACAACTTTCCTCTATATGCTCAGCCACACAGAAATTTCATGAAATTTTCAACAAACACTTGCCAAACAAAAAAAAGGGCAAGGATCATGTATTCATAGGTTAAATATATACAATATTTACACGGAAAACAGACTGCAGAATTCTCCAGTCTAGCAGAAAAAGCTGTAATACACAGTCACCGGAATCAGAGGCCATCCAGACTAGAAATGGGCATGATTTTAAATGCAAACACATTAATTTTGAAAATATTTTGTAGAATTACTTTTAACCAATAACACAGATTTTAAATTAGGACTTTTTTTTTTTTCCTTCCTATTTCAATATTTCTCGGTCTGATTTGCAAGACATTGCACTCAGTCTGCAAAGCAGCTGCCTTTTTTATTTATTTTCACTACAGACACAGCCAAAGATAAGTGGCTGCTGCCTTCTGCCAGAGACACTTGAGAGTCAATTCCTGGCTGCTTTCAGCATTTGCAGATATTTCAAGTACTCAGAAACATCAACAATATCAATCCAAAGGTCTAGGAGGCAGTTCAAAGAGTCACACACAAAGTCCTAATGATAAAAACATTTAATTAATGCATTTGTGATTACAAGCAAGACCCTCACTGCCGACTGCCAAAGAGTAAAGCCCAAAATGGTCCCTGATCTTTTTCATGGAAAACTAACACATTACTAGGTTTTAAAGGATGAGAAATACAATTCCAAAACAAACAGACTGATCAAAGATACAGAAGAGACTGTGCTGCTATGGAAGGAAAAACAGTGGGATCATGTCAGACCGATCATCAGCAGACCCACATGAAAACAACGCGATGACTCCCCTGCTCAGGGCTTTACAAAGCATCCTCTTCAGCTTTCTGGACTTCTGGTCTGCAATGCTCCAACTCAGCTTCACTCAAGCACTCCATCTGGGCTTCCAGTCTGGAGATCTCCAGGACTGACCATATTCCAGCAAATACACTCCTTAGTGCAGATGCACGTAGCCCCATATAACTTCTTTGCAAATGCATCAAAAATTTGAGCTCCATAGATGCTTAAATTACAGAGATCAGGAAATTCTACACAAAAGTCAGATACATACAATTCAAATTTCTCCTCGTGAACAGAAATATTTCAAATCTGCTTTCACAATGGATTTTTCTTCACACTGCTGAAGGATGCTGAGCATCCTCTTGGAGGGACAGGGGGAGTTAATACGAAACTCCTGACAGATTCCTGTTTTTCCTCTCTGGAGTAAAAATTGTCCTCAGGGAAGAGCTTTTGGTTTTGAACTATTCATGGAAACTAGAAAATGAAAAGCTTATAATATAGTTGCCTTACACCATCATATGATTAGAGATCTTCGAAGGTCATCCTAGAAAAAATTCACAACAGCATAAAAGGAACAATTATGTGTAGAACAGAGATAAATCTGACTACAATGAAGATCTCAGAGGGTTAATTCAAGTCATGCACTTCCTTGGGAATCCAGAAAAGCCCAAATCCTTTGGTGCTGAGACAAACAGAGCAATAAACACATGGGTTTCAGTCACCTTCCAGAGACCTATAAGAAGTCTTGAGGCAAGAACTCAAGAATAATTGAGTTCTAAAAGAGTAAGATGATGGTACAAAGCAGCCCAACTGACACAACTCACAACACCCACTGAACTAAAAAAAGCCAAAACAAAACAAAAACACAACCAACCCACAGACTCGTTTTGCAAAACGCATCAACAGATGAATCAGTACCCTCGTCACACCATGTTAATGGAGACTCCACCTCTCTTTACGAAGACTCATGTTCCACCCTTTTACAGCAGCATACCTGTCTTCAATTACAGGGGCGTACATGTTCCCTTTCATTGACTGAAGGACACAAGGCCTGAAGAATTATCTAATTATTTCTATTAATAGACGATATTTAAAAGAAGCACACACTCCTCTATAGTTCAGAAGACTGAACGATAAACCTGGAGTACATTTTTGCCACAGCATCCCCCAAAAACCAAAAGCAGACGGTATTTCTTTCTTACAACACAGGAAGAAAATTAATAATACTAACCAGCAGCCTGACACTGCATTTCAGTATCAATGCTCTGTCAAAAGGAAAACCACGGTTTCTGCTTTATTTGGGTCTCTAGTAAAAGGAACTCACTAGCTATAATGGCTTATTCTGACAAATTTTAAAAAATGCATGCTTCTTGAATAACTCCAATAACTCGGGAACAACAAGGAAAACAAGAAATTAACCAAATGCCTTCTCAAATGCCTGCACAACCAGCAGTAGCTAATTCCTACTCTCCCTTCACAGACAAGGGTGAGCCATGCTGGCTAACCTCCCAGTGTTATGACCTGTGAAGGATACGGAACTAATTTTGCTAGAAGAAAAATACCACTGCATCTGTTCTATTAAGAGATAAAAATTTAATTCTTTTTTTTTTTTTTTTAAGGAGTGACAAGTTAGCAAAACTTGCTGATGTTCAAGTTTAAGCACACAACAGAGGAACGCAAATGTATTTCAAAGTTTATCAAAAAAGTATTTGGTTTCTCAGCTTCTACTGTATAAACTCATTTAATTTTTACTGGATGCTGCAATTTAACTTATTTCTTCACGTATCCAGCAGCCTGTGCTGTGTGATGATCCTTCTCTGATACAGAAGCTTTTGACATCATTCTGGAAACGTACCCAGAGCGTGTCCCGTAATAACAGCATAGGAAACCCTAATACACCAGGTGTGGCTTTGGAGACGAATCCTGATCCACCCAGGAAGCGCTCTAATAGCTACAGCAGCCTTCCTGTAAGCCTTTTACTGCTGTGGGTCCCTTGCACTAGCTCTACGCTGAAAAACATAAAGGAAGGGAGGTATAGGACAGAGGACTAATTTTACACCTGGCCTGCCCTTCTATTGTTGCAGTGCAATAAAAGATAAGCCTTGACTGTAGTGGATTATTTTCATCTTCTTTGACACTTGGCTTCTCCCCTTTCTCCCTCCCATAGTTTCTCTCTTTTCCCAGACTCATAATGCCTTTTTTTTTTCTTTGTGAGAGAGAGAGAGAAACTCACATTCATTTTTAAAAATAAATGATAGCTGTCAGCTATCAGCAAGTCAAAAACCATGGAAACAGCAGGATCACTGACGGTATTGAAGAGAAAACATGGCAGCAGAAAGGGAGAATCCCAGAAAATCACCACTGATGCTATTCCAGGTAAGAAAATTTCCTTGAAATACTCTGGACTGCTTATAGTTTTGGGGAACGAGGAGACCAGGAGCTTCCATCCTGCCAGGGGAGCTGTGCTGGTCCCACACCACGCTGTGCCGCTGAGCCCAGCCAGCCAGCAAGGCTCTGCCCGGAAGGTGAAGCCTGTCTCCTCAATCTCCTCCGTCCAGCGTGTCCACAGCTCAGCAGCCACTCTTCCAGATCGTGCTTTCCCTACTTCACATGGCTGCTTCTGCCTGCACCACCCTGGTTGACACCAGCATTAATAATGTTGTTCCTCTGGTAGTTACTGCCCTTCTCAAGCCCTTCTACTCTAAACTTCCTCCGCCTTATCCATTAAGCTGCACCCAAAATTTGCTAGTAAAGCAGATCTTCATCTCAGTGCAACAGTATGCCCCGCACTTCCATTTTTCCCAAAACAGGAAAAGGGATTGTTGCTTTGGTCTAGGAATCTAGTGAATCCACACATATTTTGGGTGGCAAAAGGCATAGGGCCTTCTTTGCTAGGGTGCTCTTCCCATGGTGACCAGGTGCTTCTGCTGACCCAGAACAAGATCAGTGTGATACCACCTGGTGCAAGGACCACTGCCAGTAGCCAAAGGAGTCCCCAGCAGAGCAGCAACCCACAACAGCCTGCCACAACAAAAAAATACTCCTTCCTGCTGGTTGGCATGGGGAGCAAGCACGTTCCACTGCAGGGCTTCCCAGGCTGTGCTGGGCACACGTGGGCAAAGCTCACCGTGAGAGGAGCGTTCCCCACAGCAAATGTGTCCTCCACGTCACTTGCCCAACCTCAGGCTGATGAGCAGGGCTAATTGTAGGTTGACAGCTTCCAAGTAAATTACAGACATCCCCAATCCAGCGCTTACTGGTATGACACTGGTCATCCTCAACAAGGGAACGCAAAGTAGAGAAAAATATGGATTTTCATTAAAACTCTTTCCAGTCCTTAAATTCTGCTTCTGCCAGATGTTCTGCCCTGAGTCTCTCCACTACCTTCTCACTAGACACCAAGCCTGGCTGCCAAGTAAAACAAAAACCAGCACCTCTTTCATCCTCAGAAAACCGTACTGATGCAGCCAGTTTTACTTGCTCTATTGTACAAACTCCATTTGCAATCTCTCTTGGTATATGCAGTCCACAAAGAGCATGCGAAGCTGCATGCTCATTTGCAGGACTGACGCCATGCAAATCCTTCTCATTTCCAGCAAGATGTGAAACACAAAAGGCAGGATGTCCTGGAAGTAGCAATGTAAAAGAAAAAAGAAGAAAAGAAAACAACAAAAAAAAAGAAAGGCAAGTCACCTGGGAATAACTTACACACTCTTCTTAAATGGGCAGCAGGTGATCGTAAAAAAAGAAGGCTGATTCAGAGGGAGCCACCTTGTGAAGCCACCCACAAACACCTGCACTTGAAGCACCAAGGATCCAGAGCACACCACCGCTGCTGAACGATGGGCAAGACACATTGCAACTCAGGAAGCCAATCCGGGTGCCATGCTAACAATACACACTGGAGTATTCATTATGTTTTACGCTCTGGTGAACTCCAAATGAACGCTATCACATGCATCTGGGTCAAAATTTGACTGCCATTACATCCGACAGTGCAAAGAGGTGGTATCAGCTATCACCGAACCAAGGTCTGAATCCCACGTATGACTGACTCACTCTGGCCTGAAGCACTGGAGCTTCCCATCAAGCCATTCCTGTCCCAGCTGGGTGGGGGCCCTTGGAGGAGAGCCCTGGTACCTGAAAAAGGGGAAATCCTTCCTCTGCTACAGGAAGATCTTTTAAAAACCCTTCATTCTTCTCCCACACTTTCTTCTTGTTAGTACTGAAATACATGTGAAGACACAGTAATAAAGAAGGTGCTTTAGTTTTTCTAACTTCCCTAGCTACTAGCACAAGCTTTTAGCTTATATTAGAAGTTCAGCATAGTCCAGACACTTGCAGGAGATGCTTAAGGGAAGTGGTGATGTGGCAGAAAAAAAGGAGAAAAAAAAAATCCTTTTTTTTCAACAGTAGTAACTTGTAAACTGCTAAGATTTGAGCTTCAAAAACAAATACCCCCCACGCTAACCACCAAACTTTGTTTAAATGCTTGCTAACATCTCTAGGCTAATTCCTCATAACATAAAATTGCTTTTCCTATAAACGTGGCCTCTACTTCATATTTGACTTGGTTCTGCTGTATCTACAGGTGTGTGATAGTTACACAGCTTTTCCTTAAGCAAAGACCTGAAAAAAGTAAAATTAAATACTTGAAAAAATATTTATCACACAGACGCGCTTACCTCATTGTCAGACTGGAGACTACTGCTTAGAGGTTTTTGGGTTTGCCTGCCTATAAGATGCTCATCACAAAGTTAGGCCATGAATTTAAAATGCAACAGCTGATCAAACTGAAAAAAAAAGCCACACAAGCCTCATGCACAGCTGTATCTTGCCTGTGTGAATTTCTCCAAAAAGTATGTACACTGGAGGAAGTGATGGGTCCTTTTGAGGAGGCTCCTGTCTTACCTGGATCTTCTCAAAACTCCTTGGCTATTTCCAACAAGATGAACGAAGGAAATAAGAGAAGGCGCTAGAGAGAATGCGCCAAGTCCTAGGAAAACATGAGCCAATTAGCTTTCATTAATTACAACTAACCACACCTCAGCACACCTTCAGATGTCACTCCAAAACCTTTACCTGTCTTCAGGTGAAATACTTAGCCCAAATTGTGAGGCCTCGTGGCCTTCCTACACCCACACCAGGCACGCCCAGGGTCAGCGCCTGGGCATCTACCAGGCAGCATCTTTCAGCTGAGGAGGAAAACATGGCTCTAAAGTCAAGCCCAAGCATGGCAGGAAAGGCAACCCCTGATGCTAACCTGGTTTGCCTTCAAGCAGTCAAACCAGCATTTTTCTTTCTCTACAATCTTCAAGCATTCCCTCTTGAATCTGCCTTTCCCACCTTGGCATCGTCCTTCAGCCTTCACGTGTTCTTCAAGAAGGAGCTTCACCTCAAACTACTCTTCCTCCTCCTGCTAGTTTCCCTCTCCCTTGCTTCTACCTCCTCCCTAGGGCTAAAGCAGCAGAGCCACTCAGCAAACATGCCAGCGGCATAAAGTGGCCTTTGTCCACCCTCTTCCCTCCCACGAGGATTCATAAAGAAACCAGGATTAATACAGAAAACAGCACATCTCAAATAGCCGGTTTCTTTGAAACCATAAAAATTTCCACGTCCATCTGATGCACTCAAGCACTCAGTACTTATTACTGACATGAATTCTCAATTTTTTACTAATTTTTTTTTAAAACCAGGAAGTAACAGAACTGCATTTGTTTAAAGGGATAAAAAAATTCTCCTTCTACAGAGTTCAGTAACTGATCCAGGACCATAACAGAAGGGTTTGCAACAGAAGCTGCAAAGGGCAATTTAAAAAAAAAAAAGGCCTATATGCCAACTTAATATCTTAAAACCCTGTGCTAGGCTGACTACTACATGAACAGGCACACAACGCCACATCAACAGAAATAAAAAAGCTGAACTCCAACACTTGTTAAAAAAAAAAAAAAGGCACTTTCAGCTTCAAGTTAAAAGAAATACGAAATTATATTTTAAAAATACAAATATGTATGAAAAACTGGGAAAGGCTGCAAGGATTTAAATAGAAGGAGAATAATCTATAAGAGTTTATGGTCAGCACATTATTGATCTTTATCATTGCTGCTTTGGTGTTGAAAATACAAATTATAATTTAGCATGTAACACAGACATACCCATAGCATCAGATGCCATATCATCACAAGACTGCACTTTCATTTACAACAGGAAAGACTGTTACAGCCCAAAGAAAAGCAGCTACTTAGTCCACTGCACCGCAAAAACCATGTTCTGTGGGTGTTGACCTTTAAGCACGACATGACTTGTACAGCACGATAACAGGCTAAGAAGCTTCATGTCTCAGATTCCTCCCCCTAGGTTACTAAGAAATAATCTATCTCTTTGAAAGGATGTGGAACTTCAAAGCAAAACATAAAACAAGACCTAAAATTTGTTTCAGATTATCACCAGAATATGAGACGAAACAGATTTGAAAAGGTATCCTTCCCCTAACCAAAGCTGAAAATTTGTTCTCGTATAAATGATCTTAAAAAAAAATAAGGTGCGAGGCTGCTTTTTCAAAAGCCCGTAATGCATCTCCAAACACCTGAAGAAAAAAATATTTTCATGTATGACATTCATGCAGTGAACCAAACACTAGCTCAGGGGCCGTATCATCCGAGATTGAGTGTCTGACTGTGACTAACTTCAGATGCTTGAGAAGATGCAAGAGTGCGCTGTAATGGGATGACAGTTAAAGACGAAGATCACCACACCACCTCTCAAACTTCTGATTCTTCTGTTCACTTGCAGTTAATATTCTGTTCCCAACAGTTCCAATTCCAGACAACTATGACAGACAAGCCCATTTCTCTTCTGTTTCCCAAGAACTTTGAAATTTGAAGCGATGCTCTTAGCTGCGGCCACGAGAAGATCAGTTACTGAGATCTATAAAAACCATTAAAGTCTCTGAGAAATGATCCCAGCAAAGAGCAAACAAGGGCAATAGAGTGACAATGAAACGTGCACATGTATTCCCACAAACGAATACGCAGCTGGCAAGTCTAATTTTGGAAAAAAGGTTAAAAGAGGAGGAGAAAAGAGGCCTGGAAGCATGCTCATCGAAAGGCAAGCCAACAAGTACAAGGGAAGGAGAAACAGCGTCACCCCTGTAGCACCCATACGTAACCACACAGGTAACGCTCCTTGCAGTAGAGCAGAGAGACAACGTGCCACAGAACGCCATTCGTGTGCCCAAGCACCCACCAAAAAGGCTCACTGCGTGAACACAGCAAAGGCTTTAAAGCAATCAGTAAACACTGCAAAAATAACTTCTTGGGAGCCTGTAAAACGAGACAAGTATTTATCCCATTAGTTTTCCTTTCTCTGTAAAGGATCCTGGGTAAGAAAAAAAACAAAAAAAGATAAAAGAAATTCCTCTCCATCCCCAAACCCACCACACGTACAAAACCCCAGTGTTCTTATCCTTACACAGTCATAAAGGTCCACGTTACCTTAGGTCCCTCTGAAGTCCGTGATCTTTTAAAATCCTTTCCAGTCCTACTGTCCTGACTCTGAAATTCCCTACGTACACTCTTTATGTCTGCATTTCTCTTGCAACGGGGCTACCAGAGGTATTTGTGTACCCTTCTGGTAAAGGGTTACACCGGGTTAAGAGACTGCAAAAAACGCTGTAGTTTCCTGAGAGAGGGTGTAGTTGAAGGGCTAACGGGGTAAACCCCTCTTATCTGCCTCCCCTCATTTCTGCTCCTCGCTACGTGCTCCTGCTGCCCCCGTTGCCTCAGCTCCTGAAACGCATGATGTCCCTCAGGGGCAGCGGGGACAGGGAGAAGAGAAAGGGGATGGGTTTTGTTGCTTTCTGCCGAGCCAGCAGTTCCCACTGAGGTATGGAAGAGCGCAGTGACCATCGGCGCTGCTGGGAAGCGCACCGCCGTGGGAAGATCTCCTCCTTTCGGGGAGAGGGGGGCACCAGCAGGCTATTACCTCAACCCAACGACTCACAAAATGGCATCCCTAGAGAATCATTAAAATTTAAGTTATTAAAAAATATTTGACAGATTCTTCGCTCCTTAATGCTTTGATCCCTGGGCTGGAAACTTTGCAGTAGGTAAGCCGAGCTCAGAGCACAGGAGGTTACAGCACGCCGCTAAACCTCAAACCAGCAGAGCAGCTACAGAGCATCCCTCTCCCAAAACTCACCACTGCCTCCTCCCAAGCGAGCAGATCGCCAGGGTGGGCTGGTTCAGCATGTCTGCACGCAGCGCTCGCCCCACTAAGAAAAAGGAAGACGCAGCAAAATAGCCACGGATGATTTCGTGAAAGATTTTGATCGCTTTCACCTTCACCACTGTAAAGTGGGTGGGATGGGCCGCGCTTGAATAAATCAGGGCAGAGTGAAGTGTGGACTGGGACTCAGAAGGGGGTGGTCATCGCCCCGCCGCAGGCACAGCCTCGCTCATGGGTCGTGCTGGAGAGGAGGACTGGAGAAGGACAGGCTGCTCTCCAAAGGGCAGCTCCTTCTGAAATGTGGCTTTTACAGTGTCACCTTTTAGACAGGTTGCTTTGGATCCAGGGCACTAAAAACAAACCTGAGATGACCAAAACCTCACAGAGTTCCATGGCAACAAAGAGAGTACAGCAGATGAGAGGGATGGAGTTCTGGACCGTACAAATCACAAGCTAGACTTGCTCAAAATACAAAACCTAACAATACTTACAGGGCTTCTGATCAGGCCTGAAGGATCCACAGAAACACTTAGGTTTAATTCAGACAGTTGCTGCTACCAATATAGCCAGAGATCTTGCTAAAATTGGAGAGGGTTTTCTGAAACACTGACTTTGTTACATTCCCTGCTTTTCTTTTTCTTCCCACAAATTTCAAATCAGTCTGCTAAATCTTGTTAGTTACAAAGAAAACAAAATTATTCACAGAACTAAATAATTATCCACTAGGTAAATAATATTCTTAATTTAATTGTCTGTTTAACTACCTTCACAAAATAAATCCAGCAAGCTCTTTCGAGGCATGTTGCTTCCAAAAAAACAAAAAAAAAAAGGGGGGGGGGGGGGGGTTATGTTACAAAAGGCCTTTTGTTGAGCATTTACAAATCCAGGGTTCAGTCAGACTTCCAGCTGAAGACTCTGGCAATTTCTCTATAGATTTTTCTAAGAGCAGACCAGACCCCAAAAGATGCACACACAGATGTGGCCACCCCAGCTCTCAGCACTGACGACACCTCCATTCGGCACTGCCAGGGCCGGATCCCAGTTTGGAGACTGGCCCCCTTCTGCTTTTACCACTCAGAGATCACGTGAGCGCACCAACATGAAAAGCGAGGTTTAACTCCAGGTGCCTCATCCATCCCTCATTCCCTGGCGCAAGGAGAAACTACCCTTCACCCACCCACCTGCAGAGTGAGGAGAAGCATTCAGCTGATGAGGAAAAGACCCCTGGCTTGACAGAAGTGCTTCAGGACTCACAAAAACCCTGGGTACAACCTGCAGCACAGCCACGGCTGCACAGATCCCATCCCATGCCAGCCAAGTGTTTAAGCATGCCGCGCCACTGACAGACAGCTATAGTTTAGCTCATGGAACTGCAACTCACTCCCCTTTTCACCGGGAAAAAGTTAACGTGCTGCCAACCACCTTCACAAGCCCATGCAAAGTGGTCCATAGGTGGCAAGAGGCTTTGCCTTCCAGCTGCAGCGTGCAGCACAGCAGCAGGACCGAACCGAAGCAGCCCTCCCCATCGCCCTCTGCTCCGTTGCCACATTCTGTTCAACAAAAGAAAAAGCAGGAACACGCTTTGGCTAAATAATATTTTTTTTTTAAACTGGAATTCCCAGATAGTCGCTTGACAGAAAGAGAGAATTAGCATGCTCTTTCCAATAAAATACATACCATTAACTACGTATGGTCATTACTTACAGAAATCATCCTGCCAGAGACTGGAAAGCCCACAGATTTATCTGTCATTTTCTTGACACCAAAACCTTAGGAAAAACTGATACTTTATGTTTACCTTCACAAAACTGATATTTTGGGGAAAAGAAAGAAAAGGTTTCATGCACAGACTTCAGTTCAAAACTTGTATTTTTTCTGTGTGCTCTTTATGTTACTACAGAGTCTATAGATACCTCAGAAACACAAGTCTCTGTCACCAGTATTTATTACAAACGTAAGAGAATCATTCCAAGAAACAGCAAAGCAAAAACCTAAATAGATGGCACGCTGTGTTAAAACGTTAAGTTGTTTTTATCTGCCCACGCATATTTCTAAAAAAAGATTCAAAATGAGGGTATCTAAAGAAACATACACTACTTAACAAGTATGATTTCTTCCCTTTAAATAGGCTGACAGTTCTTTAAAAATGTTTGAAGACACAGAAGACGCTGTAACATTTAGACACAGGTTATGAAGCCACATAGAGTATGTACTACAGTAGATGATGAATACCTTGGGTTTTATCCCTCTGATTTTCCTGGTTTAAACCACAATATGATCCTACACCTACATTTCCTATGGGATTACAGGCCACTCTCCTAAACCACAACATTTTGGTGCTGAATGCCATAGTTTGCCTCAACATTAACTATTTTTAAAGCCCATGCGTTAAGCCGTAACATCAAATGACCAGCAATAATTGAAAGATTCCAGGTCTTTATCACAGAACTGCATTTCTTTTGAGCACTAAAATTACTTTCTCCACATAAACTCAGGCCAGAATACAGACAGCACCTGAAGAAATTATCAAATTCAACCCTCTACATGAGAACAAGTAAAACATTCATGAGGACAGTCTGTAATATATCCTTAGCACAAATCCTATTTGACTTTCAGAAACCTTCGAAAAAAAGGAGACTGCACAACCTCAGCTTGTTCCAGTTTTCCCCAAAGCAAAAGATTTTAAGAACAACATGAAATCTTTGGTACAAACTAGTTCCATCTTTTTCAATACAGTCACTGAAAGAAGGACACACTTCTCACTAATTTTAAGACTGTAGCATCTTCTTGTCCCTTCATCTCCTCCTCTTTCTACCGGAACTGAGCTTATCTAGCCTCTGTAGAAGGCACTTTCCAAACACGCATGGTCTCTGTAGATGATGCTTTCCAAACCCTTCCTAGGCCCTGATGACCATTTCTGCCAGACTGAGTTGTTTGCATTTATTTTTCTTAAAGGGCTGTGGCCAAAACTGAACACTTCATTCTGCTAACTTAAGCTTCACTAGTGCATAAAGTTAAATGATAAACTTTAAGATCCCACTGCTTATCACAATCCTGCATAGCCTTCAGATCTGCTTCCACGGTGCTGCTGGCAAGTTGACTTTGCCTATCTGCATTATGGGATCTCCTTCCTGAAAACAGTATCTTGTACTTGAATAAAGCCATCAAATATACCAAAAACCTCTTGTCCTCCAGAACATCCCAAAGCATCAGAAATAATGCCTGAAACCCCTAATCGGTCTCCTTCAGACTTTGTGCTAATTCTGTTGATCAAAGACATCGATGGCAAGTACAGAGGTGCCAGAACTGCCCCCAGCACCACTTGAGATGACTTCCCCATCTGATGGGGACTCATAATCACTCTGTGGAAGTAATCCCCCAGAGCTGCTATCTCTACACTTTGGCTCAGCTGTTGTCAAACACTTCAGATGAATAAATAATTTTCCTAAGAGCAGCCCTACTTGGTCAGAGGGCAGGTCTGTTTACAGTACGCTGCCTGCAGCAGTCAATGCCCAAAATCAATATAAAAATTTGGTAAATACTCCGCAGTACTTTCCCAGTATATTCTCCCAGGCTCCATGTGGAGCTCAGTGACTCCCTGAGCTACAGGAGGTACTGCGTACAAGTCAGCCTCTAGTAGATTTTTCTTCCATTAATTTGTCCGGCTGCTTTTCGAATTCCTGGAAATTTTCAATACCCACATGCTTCAGAAAGGATTTCCAAAGCTTAACTAACTACACATTGGGTCGAAACCAAAACACACCCCTTTTGTTCATTTAGGACATGCCAGCTTAATGTCACGCTTCCACATTTTTGACTGAAAGTGGCGAAAAAGTTAGTCCCCTACGCAACTTTGCCACGTCACTCGATGAGACTGTCAAAATTTCTAAAACCTCAAAGCTTTCCTCAGACCAGTGTTATCAAATACCAAGAGAATATGGAGGTTAGATGGGGTCACAAAGCCTTCTCCACCCCTGTAGAGCATGCAACAAGGAAGTACTTCTTCACCTTGCTTATCAGAACATTATGGTTAATGGGTCAAAATACTGACCCAGTATCAAAAACAAAGGCGCATGGCGAAGCTGGATTCCGAAGGACACAGTACTTAGTGCAGATTATACATGAACACCCACTCGGGCTAGAAATATGGGGGTGGGGAAATTAGTTCTACTTACTTACAATTTCTGCAAGCTAATACTGACATGGTTTTAATTCAGAAAGCCATTAAGCCTCGCAGCAAACTTTACTGCCTTTATGTTCACACTGCTGGCTTTATAGTTTCACAGTTAAAGGCATAACTGTACCGTCACTAAACAGTTTATTAACTTACACACATTAAAAATACAGTCAAGCTGAATCCTAATTTCTAGGTTAGTAAAAACAACGTTGCAAAGGCTTCTAACTTGCACTTTGACAGTTTCAATATTTGCTCTCCCACCTCATCAATACTCAGATCTTTCTTTTGCGGTTATTTTATAAACCATGTAACTTCACAGTTAACTTGTACATTAGCCTAGTTTTATGATATTTAAACAAATACCGCAAGAAGACATTTACTTATACGTTTAAATTTGCACAAGGATAATTTTAATCATTAAATCGTTTCTACTGTTATGAGGCTTTTTTCCCCCTAGCATCCCCATCTGTCTCGGAAAGAAAAATTGCAGATGGCTTTAACTCACAAGTTCCTCTCTACCCTATTAATTTGTCACGTTTGCAACAGAAGGAAGCCAACCTTTGCACTCCGACGGCTGCGAACCCAGTCCGTAGGCCACCCGGCAGCGAGGAACTACATCGCCTCAAAGGTCCCTTCCTTCCCAGAGCGAGACGGGACGCGAGTCAGGACGCACCTGCCTCTCTCTCCACCTTCCAAAAGAAAGGGCTGACCATCAGCAATGTTCAGGCGAAATAAGAGGTAACAGCCCTCCATTTAGGCAACCTGTAATCTATCCATTTAGCTGTCTCATTCTTACGGGCCTCTGGTGGCATTTGGATTTACTAGTTAGGAATTCTGAGGGCCAAGCCTCAACAGCAGATGTGCTGCGTTGCAAGTTGTGTTCAAGTGATGGCCCACGAAGGGGACGAACCTCTGTTAAGTTTTCCTCTTCAGCAAGTGACAGGAAATCGGGTATCAGTTTTTGACGGCACATGGCACTTAAATGCACGCCGCTCTCCCAAAAATCAGCCTGCCAAAGTGCTTCAAGGAGAAACACTCCGAGAGAAGGCGGTTTTCCACTGCACCACGGGTCATACTGTGCTCGGCCGGCCGAGGCTGTAAAAAATTTCCTTTCCGTGCGGAGGACAACCCTACCAGCGCAGAAATGCCGTGGAAAGGAGGAGGGGAGCTCGGCTGTAGGTCGGCGGGGAGGGCATCTTACGGAGGACGAGGCCAAAATAAAACACGGGGAAGACATTCCCGTGACGGCTCGCTCAAGGAAGCCGAGGGAGAATGGCCTCAGCCGGCCGCGGTACCGCCCGGGGAAGGTCCCCGGCCCGAGGGGGGGTCGCCGGCTCCCCGGCCCCGCCGAGCGCCTCCTCCCGCTCCCCCGGCGGCCACCGGCCCTCCCCGAGCCCGCAGACCCCGGCGCGGGGACGTCGGCGGTAATATGCTTCCTTCCTTCCTTCCTTCCCGAGGCGTGTAAAGTGAGAGTCACCGGGCGCGACAGCCACCCCCTGCCTCACCGTCCTCCCCCAGGAGCCCCGACCAGCCCCTAAAGAAGCCACCGCCGCTCCGGACCGCACCTGCCGGCGGGCCGCGCCGCGCCGGGGCCGGG
>VXBO01010636.1:49758-92985 GCA_013400135.1 Rhinoptilus africanus | reverse complement strand
TGTGCGGTGGGGGCGGGGGGGGGGGGGAGATGGAAAGAGAAGACAAGGGAAAATGTGTTTTACTGTACCTCCTTGCCTGTGTATACGGAGGCAGGTAAGAAGAATTTCCAGTGTCATTCGTAGGGAAATTGGACCAACCTCTGTAATTTCAGCCCAACTGAGACTTTTCAGAGCACCAGGAACAGCGTGGCTAGGTTGGAGACGCCAACCAAGTTTTGCTTACTAGCTGTATAAGGGACAGACGCGGTTTGAGGCTGTGAGGGATAGCAGAGTGCTTTTTGCATCACCCAGTTCTTCCTGCACCTCAACATGTCAGGCGAGGGAAGCGGCAGCGGGGAAGCATCCATTCATCATTACGACGCGCAGATGAATTTTGTGGGCATAGCTTTCACTCGGGGCAGGCTCTCGCTGTACACATCGGACTGTGAGGGTCTGTTAGTGATGAACGAGAATACCATGAAGGAGAAATATATATTAGTGTAATCTTAAAAGTGCAAATGGAATTTACTGGACAGCCCACCAGGAATCCCACAAGCATGCCAAAGGCAGAAAGATTGCCGAGACAAGGCGGCGTGACATTTTAACAGGACTATTGATGTGCGCACATACCTCTGCTGTAGCCCTGCTGCAAAGATGATATTCCCAATGTCCGTGGTGTCTTCATTCCCCCAGATATTAAAACTGAATATATTAAATATGAACTCAGGTTGTTACATATTGTAGCAAACACTTTCTGTCCTCAAGTTGCCACATATTTTTTTTAAAAACTGTATGTTAATTGTATGAGGCACCAGATTTTGTCAGAACTGATGAATGGTAGTTTGGAAGAATGAGCAGGTAAAGGATCCCAGGTGACTCCTCAGAAAACCCTGGGGGGATATTATGTATGTTGTCATTTCAAAGAATGTCCTGGCTATTTCTATTTCTATGAAAAAGAATTCTTATGTATAATTCAGTCAATCAAGTTTTAGACCATTCCATATAAATACAAAAAGGTAAAGGCTCTCACACTTGCACGGCTAGAAATGTCACTCCCAAGATGGCTGTTCTCAAGTGGTTACTATCATAAGTGCTAATGTTTCTCTCCCCACACTTTATTATGAACAATTAAATCAAGAAATCAGGTTTGACATCAACTACAAGCCTTTACTGTATGCATCTCTTCAGAGCGAAAGCTTGTGTTTAAATCATGTTGATATTAGCTGTGTTTCCCTGTAGATTACACGCAGCTGCAACTGTTTTACACGCCGCATGTAATGGGTAAAGTTCTGCCTGTAAAAATGTCCATGGGCGCTGACTTCAGTCACAGGCAATGATTTAATGAGGCCAGAAGTTCATTTACTTTGCCTTGCTTTGTTGGCGTACTCTAAATATATATGCATGTGATGTAATTACACTCTATCTGTGTAATGTGGTTGTGTGAAAATACCTCACAGCTTGTCAGCATCAACTCTTGGAGTTTCCTGACTGTTGAGTATTTCAGTTTAGTGTCTTGACACTCCCTAAAATGATTTTATAGTTTTGCAATTAATTTCTGGGGGAACAACAACAACAAAAAAACAACCAACCTAAACTCACTGGTTTTAAAACTGTTTTGGATTTACCCATGCAGAGTTTCCCAATGTAGCTATTGTAACTACCAGCGTAGTCCTTCCAGCACAATTTATCTCTTATTTGCCCGGATAAATAAGAGCTTGCTCATATGTTTGCAAAAGAACATTTCTAATTGGCTCAAGGTTTAGCAGCTTATGTTCAGAGACAGAGAAAGAACAAGAAAATTTGCTGCAATTTTTAGCAGTAGTGTTTTTACCAGCTCCAAGATGACGTTCCTTTCAGGATCAACCTTTGGTTTCTTTCCAAGAAGGCTTTCTCCTGGTTTGAGGATAAGTGCCCTTCATTTCCTTATCATGTAAATTATTTACTGGAAATCGGTGTGTAAGTCTTATTTTATCTGCTACCTTTCACTGAGTATTATGTGCACATACATAATTCTCTGATTTTGACAGCTGTTAAATGATCCTTTTTTTTTTTTTGCTCTTTCTTCCTAGTAGACTTTACATGAACCCCTATTTTAACTACAGCTAATTTTTAAAATATTATGACTTTTCCACAGGCCTTCTGTATTCCAACTGCTTCATTACAGTTATAGAAAATTTAGACGGTATGTTTTAAGGCAAGACTTGCTCTTTAAAGTCTTCCTGTTTCATTTCAGTTGGTAAGTAGTTTCTTCTTTTGTGTTATCAGGCTACCTGTTACTTAAGGAATGCTGATGGTTTTGCATTGCCAGCCCTAGCAACATGTGACCAGTTTCTGAAGCTCTGTTTTTTGACTGGGAGTAAGTCCCGTGGGCTGGCTCCATTTTTCTATTTCCTCTCCTTAAAGGATATTCAATTAAGCAAATAGATTATTGTAAATTGTGGGTAACTCCAGAGAAACAGGCTTGCAGAAATAATAGCATGAAAGGAGGAATCCCCAACATGTAATCTTTCTGAAGTCCATTGCTTTTTTGGTTTACTTTTGTGAGCAGATTAATTCTATAAACGCAAATGGTGAGGACAGGAAAATGAGATTACGGTAGCCCGGAGTAGCTGGAAGATAGTCCAGGAGTCATCCCAGTCTTTGAGGACACATGGATTCCATTCCTGGTGCAACACGCTCCATGTCTCTGGGGAGAGGACTGGCTTTTGTTTTTGCTGGAGCTTCTCTCTGGCAAAGATATCACAGGCCCACGCTCATGCATATTAAAAGCAGAAGGGGCCCCATGGGTTTAGGGGTTTCTTCTGGAGGACAGGGAAGAGCTGTAGTATAGAAATGGGAAGCCAGTAAAAGCCGCACAGATGACACATAATAGTAATTACCATCGGTTTTTAAATTTTTGCTTCCCCTCCCCCCTGCTCTGTGATCACCGAGATGGATTTCCTTTTTGGTGATGAACAGCAATTGTCAATTAAATGACTGCAAGCTCATCTGAAAAACAAATGTAGCCTGTGGTAAATGTGTAACCTATAGGTGTCAGGCATAGGGCGGTTCTTCCTTCATGGAGCCAAAGCTCTTCACCTGTAGTTAAATGAATTTTAGCGTGGATTAGGTAGATCACAGTACTGACAGCTTCTCACATTTCTTAGAGAAGTAGAGAAATTTTTAGTGAATTCTGTGAGGATATTAACTAATTTTTAAATCTTTCTGTAAAGGCTGCTGCTCATCTAGTGCACTCTACAACAATTACATCATGTTAAACATACTGTGAGGACTTTCTTTCCATTTCAGACATTTCGGTTTGGGCAGCTTGAGCTTTTGCGTTTGAGCCAGCTTTGAGAAATAAAAATTGAAGAGGAAGGAGTGATCCACTTGAAATTCTAACATACCTTTGGGCAGGGACCAGGTCTAGCAGTAATCTAATTCACAGAATAAGTGGGGGGGGGGTCCAGCTGTGGCTCTCCTACACTTCATGGTGACGAAAGAAGCAAGAAATAAATACATAATCTCAATTAAAAGGTAGAGTGAGGAACATGCTGCTAGGTTGAAAGGGAAGATCACTAATGCTGCTGAGAGCAGACTGAAATTCTGCAAAGCTCTTGCAGGCACCTCTCTCCCCGTCTAGCCCTCCCATGTTACCGGGGGGTTATTCTACAGAACAGAGACAGTTTAATTTTCATTGCTGGTTGAATAAACCCACTCTCAAAGATGTAGATTCTGTCGTTGATACCCATCTGGGCAAACCACTCAAGGAATTTGCCTGGGGACTGTTGCTGCGTGAAGGAAGAATAATACTTTGCCAGAAAAGTAGGCTGCCAAAGTGGCACCTTGTTTCGGGATCTCTCTCTGTTCCTGTGCAGTGCAGTTACACGAGCCCTCAAATGCTATCGAAAGCATGGACAGACTCAACTTGCTTCCCCATACCCTTCCCATACCTGTGCTACCTACGTTACCTTAAACCCTGCCCTGCGCGCTTTCCTGCTGGTGAACAGCCCCTCAGTTGGGTTTTACGCCCACACTTAAATTCCACCACCACCACTTCAACCCCTTGTGGTAGGGCTTTCAGTACAAGATAAGGCAGACCTCACTGAGAAGTTAAATACCCACTGCGGCATAATGTTCGCTCTCCTGGCGCGTTTCTCTGGCCCAGGGAGTGCCAACTTGTCCAGTTCTTACTCAGTTACTAAATCTGCTAATAATCTGAATGACTTTTCTGTTCACAGACAGTTCTCGTAATGGGAACCAGGTGGGAAAGACTAAGGATAGTCTATTAGTTTAGTTAATTCCTTGTGAAACCACATATCTGAAACAGATGCAGAATGATATCTCAAGCGTGGTCATTCAATACAAATACCCGCGAGTGGGCAGGTGGGGGGGAGGCTGGCTGCTATAGCAGCTCTTCTTGGTACGGTCGGCTTCTCAGACAAATGAGGATGAGCTCTGTGGGTAAAAAGAAGTTTGAAATCAAAAGAATTTTCTCCACTTCCCTAGACTCGGGGGATTTCTGACTATACAAGCAGCCTGATGATCACAGTAATTTAGTGCCACATTGGCTGAAAAATGAACAGAGTTTGGTATAGAGGGTGACTATGTAGGACACAAACTGAAGCTTGTTATATGAGCTAAAAGCAGAAATAATTAATAAATCACAAAAGTTAATATATTCAACAAGTTTGACTTCAAAGCACATCTAGCTTGTACGATTCTCCAGAAGAGCTGCAGCTAAGTCACATTTCTGTTCTAAAGGTAAAGTCAATGATTCCTGGTGCCAGTACTTATGACACTTTCTAATAATTTTATAAACACTTCTTACAGGATGCTACAGTTGCCTATTTAATTAATTTTTACAGTTGTTAATTGAAAGACCTCTCTGCTGAACAGTAAGAATACAGAAATTATTGTAGAAAAACAGCAAGTATCAAAAATTGCTGCATTTTGCTTTCAGTTGCTTATAATACCGTCACAAACCTTCAGTTGCTCAGTTTGAAATTTTCCAAATTAGGTATCTGCTGCAAATGGGATGCCAGCTAAAATGGTTCTGCTCCCAGTGATGCTACAGGAAAGTAATGCTGCTCAAGCTTTGCAAGAAAGTTTCCTACAGCTCTGTCAGAGATTTAAATTTGGCAAGCGGTTTGTCTGTGTGCCGGAGATGCGCCTTTTGCCTTTAGTCTTGCACCGCACCCAAGTTTCGCCAAGGCATGAAGTTCTGATGAGTGCTACCTGTGGGCTGGCCTCGACCCCTGTGGCTTGATTCTCAGAACAGCGCGCCTGCAGCTGCGGCGCTCCTGCTCCAGTGCTGCCCGCGTCCCTGCCAGGTGTGTCACACAAAGGACAGGGACGGAGAGCAAGCTCAACAGAATCACAGAGTGGCTGAGGTTGGAAGGGACCTCTGGAGGTCATCTGGCCCAAGCCCCTGCTCAAGCAGGGACATCCAGAGCCAGTTGCCCAGGACCGTGTTCACATGGCTTTTGAGTATCTCCAAGGATGGAGACTCTACAGCCCCTCTGGACAACCTGTGCCAGCGCTCAATCAGGCTCCCAGTAAAAAAAAGCATTTCCTGATGTTCAGAGGGAACCTCCTGTGTTTCAGGTTTGTGCCCATTGCCTCTGGCCCTGTCACTGGTCACCGCTGAAAGGAGTCTGGCTCTGTCTTATTTGCATCCCCCTTTCAGCTATTTATAGACATTGGTGAGATCCCTCCTGAGCCTTCTCTTCTCCAGGCTGAACAGTCCCAGCTCTCTCAGCCTTTCCTCACAGGAGAGATGCTCCAGTCCCTTCATTGTCTTTGTGGCCCTCCTCTGGACCCAGTGTTCACCCCTGGGATGCACCGCTAGTTACTGGCCTCCAACTAGACACTGTACCACTGGATCACCACCCTCCAGGCCCAGTTGCTCCGCCATTATTCAGCCCACCTCACTGTCTGCTCCTCCAGCCCAAACTTCCTCATACATCAGCTTCTCTGCCAATGAAGCTCTTTCACAAATACAGGATGATGGAGGAAAAAGAGCTGTGGCCATTTTTCTAGAGTGTAGATTGAAGAACTGAGCTTAGAGACATAATAAAAGATTAACCGACGTAGAGCCAAGAGACTGAGAGGAACCAGTGGAGAAAGGGTGTCCCCCGGGGTTTGGAAAGAAGGAAAACAGCAAGGGGAAACAGCTGGGGAAGGATCTGTAACCACTACAAGTTGTCCCTAGAACAAAACTAAGATTGAAGTGCATCAGTGTTCTGCTATCGGCAAGCAACCAGAAAAGTCACTGGGATTTGTGCACCATGTTTTCGTCTAGGTGAGCAAGACAATGACAGCGTACTGTGACTGCTTACAGACTAGCAAAACCCACAACTGTGGAAGTAGTTCTACGGGTGACTGCCATGTACTGACAATGGACGTCAGAAAAACCCAAATATGCAAAATACAAAATACACAGTAAGCAAGACAGTTACAAACACAAGCACTAACAAGACAGGAAGCATCCAAAAATTACTAAATTGTCCAAGGAACCTTAATTTAGTCCACTTGCATGTACAAAATTCTACGTGATCACATGTAGTAATGTCTCCAGATACTGCTTCTCTCAATGGATGCTAAGCCTAGCATTTAAGGAACTTAAAATTTCACACTAAAGACAGCTATGAGCTGTATGAGTCCTGTTGTCCCATAAAAAGATATAATGAAAAAAATATTTCTCATTGTTAAACCAACTAAATACTGCATTTCATGCCCATTGCTACAGGAAAATTACCTGATATTTGGTAAGTTACTTAGAAGTATTTTCCAGTGGTCATTAGCTGCGTTCTTATTTTCAGGTGCTCGACTTTGGGTCAGATTTGCAGGAGCACTTGCGAAACCAGAGAAGTCAAATGACAGCTCAGTCCAAGCGCTGTAGAAAGCACTTGCCCGGATGTAAAGATCAGAGAAAAAATTGGACAATGGAATTCATCACTCGCTTCAATGCCGGCTTCTGATAATCTCAGGTCAATACAATTTCCATCTGGGCAAACAGTCCTCCTAACCACAAAATCTCTCTCCAAGTAGTTAAGTAAACAGCAGGCATCCCTTTAAGCTTAATTTTCAACACCCGCGAGTGAGAGTAACTGGAACGTGCATTCCAGCAGTTTAGTTAAGAGTAAACTTGGTTAAACTGAAATGCTTTTTAACCTCTTTCCCTGAACTTCAGCTCTCAGTTTGCAAAATGGAGATAATGACATCGTGCAGCTCTGACCGTGGACAAGATGAAGCCAAGTTCACCCCAGGTAGCTCCTAACTGGCCTGAAAAATACAGTGTCTAAATAAAAGGATCTGAATTGGACAACATCTCTGTGACAAAGGGAACCTCCCTTGACTCAGAGAACTTACGTGCTTGACACAGACGACCGAGACACAGGGATGCTAGTTAGATACTGAAATCAGGCTGACTGTACTGCCTCCAAATTCATTCAAGACTGAGAATAACTGTGGGTGGCACGAAGAGCTCACAAAAATGACTGTATGGTAAGGAGTGCAGCAAAAAAGAACTAATAAATTAATTCAGGGAACCCTGCTTGGCAAAACAAAGACCTGGTTTCCCTGGGGAGAGGGGAAGCGGTATGACTTTTTATTTAAATATCGTATCATAAGCTGTCCATATAAATGTGTTCAATACATTAATCCAGACATCTGTTAAAAATGTCTTCTTGACTCTGGAACCTAAACATCCATTTGCGGTGGACGGAGTCAGTGCAAATTTTGTTTGAAGCCTAGAAACGTCAGTGGTCTTGCAGGATGGGAGGAAGCTGTGCCGCTTCTCACGGCCTTTCATTGCCCTTTTGTAACACCGACAGATATTATTACAATATTGTTTACAAAGCAGTTTAGCTTTCAGAACCAAAGAGCATTTAAGAAACATATTCCGTTTGTTTGCGTTCCAGCACAACTTACATCCTATTTAGTTTAATTTTCTGGGAGAAACGCGCCATGCTTTTAATCGTGCTCTCCTGGGGTTGGCCTCATTTTCTTGCATGACAGAACCCGCGCACTATCCACCGTATTACTGACGTATAGCATGAGAGAAATTTACAGGCCCGAAGCTACAGAATATAAAGTAATGACTCTGTTTTCAGGATCCTAGAGCTTTAAACTCCCAACCCATCATTTCCTGAGACTTCCTACAACTGATGCCATGGGTTTGGTCCACTACATGCTCATGTCCCTCTCCAGGTTACCACTGCACCCCGTCTCACATACCTGTAGAGATGAGGGAAACACATTAGTTTCCCAAAATACGCGTCAGGAAGGACAAATCTGAGGTAAACAGGCACTGTCACAGAGCTTGATTTAAAAACTTACATATGTATATACTAAATATAACCAAATATACTGATGCCAGCTCACAGCAGTAGTTTGCAAACTGTTACACAAACCTCTACCCCCACTGTCCTCCAAATATATTTTTAGTTGACATCAGTAGACGTGCAAAAGTAAACTAAGTTCCTGAACTCAGAAATATGGTTCAACAGATACAATTTTGTGTAGACAACTGATTGATTTCACTAAGTTAAACCACTGATGAAACGTAACATATTTTAATTTCTGGGTTAAAGACCAGAGTCGAAACAAACTCGGAATGCGAGAAGCCCAGGCTGGGCAGAGCTGGGCGCTTTTCCCTTTTTTCCTCCCCTTCACAGCTTATAGGAAAAAAATACTCGGCTGAAACAAACTAGTCTGGCTCCCATTAACCTTAAAGGTATTCGGACAGTGAAAGAGAATCTGGTCCTGAAGACAAAATTTGTAAATATCATCTAAATCTACGATGCTGCGCAAATGGACACATATACTACCTGGATCTGACTATCCCATTAAAATAAACCGTCCCTGTATAAGAGTATATCTGGCTTTTTTGTTGCTGTTGTTTTTCTCATATACAAGAATCTTTTATTTAAAAACCAGCGATAGCTGTCGTTCCTTCCTCCCCTGAATTACTTACCACTGTATACTGATGATTGCTTTGGGTAAAGTCATACCCCAGAGAACTCCAGAGAGAATCTGACCACAAAACCCAGCAACGTAAGGACGGATGAAGAAGAAAGTGAAGGGGGCTGCAGGGGGGAAGGCAGACAAGGTAAGTCTCTTTCTTGTTTACTAGAATCTGGGTGCTTTTCAATCCACGTAACCTTCTGTTCTTATATATTCATATATGAACGTAGCTCACGTATCTTTTTAGGCATCGTGCATCACAAACAGCACCGTTTATTCTCCCCTAAGAACACCAACTATGAGCCTCGCCCCAAACTTTAAAAAAAAAAGAAAATAAAAAAGAAGAAGAAGAAGAAATAAAAGATCTAGCAAAGAAAGAGCCTGGCTGTTTGAATCTAGGTTGCAGCTACCAATTACTCGCACAACTGAAGGCAGGATCCCTAAGGCACGGTGTACGGGACCATGTTTCCTTTTGTAACCACAGGTTTGCAGGAGTCCCCGTGCAAATCTGTTTAAAAGCAAGCAAAATCCAGCCTGTCGGAAAACGACACCAGACCACAGCAGAGAGAGCAGTCACTTCCCAGACTGCATCTTCCCGTAACCAGACTGGAGCCTACAAAACAGACATCTTTTGTCACGTCTTTGAGCAGGAACGACTGAGTCAAGCGGAGAGGATTTGGTTTAAAAATATGGTGGTGAAGGATAAGTAAATGGCTGTTACCTCACTCTTATTGCTTCAAAGTTGTAGTTTGTAACATCAGCTCCCCTTTGATTTCCAGAAGTAGACGGTAAGAGTCAAAAGACTTGGGGAGATGCAAGAGCCTTTGTGAACCCCCGTCACTGCACAGAGGTTCTTTAGGGGTACAGAGTATGTAGAACTTAACAACGACTCACAAAAAGCATCTTACCAAAATAAAATCTTTTATCCAGACTCCACCACCTCTCACCACTGTGGCCCCAAGGATCAGGACTTGAATGAACAGGGAGTTTGTAGCTACCTGCTTCTGTTCAGTGCTAAAACACAAGTATCACGTTATCAACGAAGGGCAACGTAAAGCTTTAGCCACTGACTGAAGATACATTCTGTTTAAAAATCAGAAAAACAGTTCCAGTGGATTGGTGAACTAAGGAAACCGCTGCATTTTGTTCATCAGAAAAGTCTAGTACCTCACTCCAATTTCCAGGGGAGCTACCGTTAATGGGAAATAAAAATCATATGTGCAAAAGCTCTNTTTTCACTGGTTCCCAGTAACAGGACGAGGGGCAATGGGCACAAGTTGCAACACAGGAAGTTCTGTTCAAATACATGGAAATTCTTCTGTACAGCGAGGGTGCCAGAGCCCTGGAACAGGCTGCCCAGGGAGGGTGTGGAGTCCCCTTCTCTGGAGACTTTCAAGCCCCCTCTGGATGCAGCTCTGAGTAACGTGCTCTGGGCAATCCTGCTCTGGCAGGGAGTTGGGCTAGATGATCTCTAGAGGGCCCTTCCCACTCTGAAATTCCGTGATTCTGTGAAAAGCTTCTTGTTCTGCTTTACTCATTTGCTATGCAATACATTAACAAAAAAAGAAAAAAATAAATCAGCAGCATGGTTTTATCATGGTGTAAAGTTTGCGTGATTTTTCAACTCTTTCTTTCCTGAATGTTTCGGGAGTTAGATTATTCCAAGACGAGAATATGGTACAACCTCAAAAATCAACACCACAGTTCTTCTGTTTGACGTCTCTGGTCTGTGAAGAGTGCACTCAGTTTCTTGGAGCAAGAAAAACAGGACTGTCACAAGGGACGACTTAGATGTCTCTTCTGCTTTTGCCGTTACCCTGCAAACGGGCACCAGAAGCACATGCATTTTTTATGCCGAGTAATCTAAAACTTTTATAAGAATTCTTAGCTGTTATTCTATCCGGCGTGAAAAACAATACAAACAGATACATTTAATTAGACAGCCACCTGATCCCTTACACTGCAGAATGCAGTCACGCCGCTCTGAAAGCATTCGTCATCTTAAATCTTAACGAAGGCATAAACCACTCATGCTTTCCTCAGAGCATATCTGCTGTCTTACAATTATTAAATAAACTTACCTAGTCCCCACCCCGGCAACTTTCCCTGAATAAATCTGATTGGGTAAATTCACCGGCACATTCCCTGTTAGCCTGCAAACAGTGTGGCATAGCTGACCAGGACGTTAACAGCTGCCAAGCGCAGGCAGCCGCGAGCTCCGTAAACCCAGTCAGTAAGGTTTTAAATAACTCATTCTTAATTCTGCGGGGTTTTTCTATTAACATCACATTTTATTAAAAAAATAAGTTTCCTATATTTAACATGTATATTAGCTTGCTGTAATATGACTGAAGATCTCAAGACCTTTAACATTAAATGATAATAAATCAAACACTTTCTTCACAGCTTTGAAAAAGGGGAGTGGGGAAGAAGGGGAGGAGAGGAAAGAGGAAGGAAAAGGAGGAAGCACCAGGCCATTCCTAGCAAGAGAATCGAGTCGTTCTACAGCATCAAATTATGAACCTGCATCACAAATGCTAGAAAAAGGAAAACTATTATATTGATCAAATTTGGATATATTTCATATAATTAGACCATACCATTGGGAAAGACGAGACTGGGAAGGAGTACATTCTATTTGCAATTGTCTCTCCTCTGTATTTCCAGGAAATTCTTTTCCTTCCTTCTCTACAAGCCATCACCTGCACATGTGTATTGTACGATGCCGCTATGTCAGCTGCACTGGAGCCAGGTACAGAAGACCTTGCAAGGAAACAGCCTGAAACTATTTTATCCCAGGTTTTCCCCAACAATGTCAAGAATACTGGAGAAATTTGACGGAGGAAACAACTCGGGGGTGTGCACGTTATGTATTTAACTTATAGCCCAGATTTCCCCCCGCATACTTTCAACAAGAAACCCATGCAGGAGTCACCTCTAACACAACGTAGATACGCTGGTGCTTACGTATTCCCCGTGGGGCCCACGCTCTGTGCCAGAAGAAAGGGAAGAGGGAACGACTGAGTCCCCTGAATCCCAAGGTGACAGCCCGTGGGTGTTTTGCTCTAGGCGCAATCACGCTGCCCTGGTGAGCGAGCCCCCTTTTCAACAGAGGGTTTCC
Organism: Rhinoptilus africanus; assembly: GCA_013400135.1. Lineage (NCBI taxonomy): Eukaryota > Metazoa > Chordata > Aves > Charadriiformes > Glareolidae > Rhinoptilus > Rhinoptilus africanus. The sequence continues at coordinate 80,936 of VXBO01010636.1, read as the reverse complement.
CAGAGACAGTTGTCTCTGCAGAAGCGCCCCGGCAGCAGCACCGTTAGCAGCCCTGTTTTCCAGGTTTAGTGAGAATGAAAACTCACGGAGAACCTCGAGTACTGGGTTAGACTTGATCTTGCGTATAAAAATTGATCTCGGGGCACAGGGAGTTCAGCTAATGAATTCTCTGCTGCTTCTCTTCGGGAGAAGGGAATGACAAACGACATTCCCAGCAGAAAAATCAGGAGAGAAAATACTATTTGCAAGGAGGGATAAAAGGTCCCTCTCTTCCCTCGACAGATTCCTTCCTGGGAAGAGTTTCTGGTTCCCTTCAAAGGTATCTACATCAGCAGAAGACGGGAGATATATATACATATCCTTGCACGAACCATCTCTCACTTTCCTCAATTGAACACCACAGCCTTTCTGGAACAAGGATAAAAGGCTACGTTTGCAGTTTAAGCAACAATGGCATTTTAGATTGTTGTAAAATCAAAATACACCGGAAATATCCAAACAAATCCCAACATTAGTCTGATGCTACCTAAAGCCAAGAACAAACAAGCAAGCAATGAACACTGGTATTTTGGTTTTTTGCATGGATATTACAAAAAATAGTAATCATACACTTTTTTTTCTTTTTAAATGTTCATTACTTAGATAAAGCACATATGAATGTAACATTCAGAATTGTAACATAGAAAATGTCATGTGGGCAATCTGCTATTCCAAGTACACTTACCAAAATACAATTTTATAATGAAGAAAGTCTCAAAATACACCTGTACAACAATTGGGATCCACAAAATATGATTTAATAGTTATCACTCAAGATCACTTCATTGAAACCACTTTTATAATACTGTTTGAATAGTAATCTCTGGTCAAAGAGCATTCTCCCCCTTTTCCTAGCCCGTCCCACTAAAGCGAGTGTGGAATTTTAATTGCAACGCGTATCTTTTAAAACCCCAAATCTGCAGCAGTCCTATGAACTATTACACTGCCTACACTTAGACACTGGGAGGATGGGAATCACCCTCTCTGAGGCCATGGTACATCGAGACACCCATATTATTGTTTGTAGCGCAAGCAGAATAATCCTGTAAAGGGCAACTAAACAGGGTCAAAATAGGAATTAATTACCTCACTACCAAATCATTCCCTATGTGTTACTTAAGCCTGTAACATTACAACTGTACTGAAAAAGAAAAAGTTAACCATTTTATCCTATAAATATTTTCTTTATTTGCTTTATGTTTAGAAGTTGCTATTTAAGTTCTATTAACAGAAATACATAACAAAAGCTCCCTAACAAGTGGAAAAAAAGTAATTACAAATGCTGAAAAAGTTGGCCTCATTAACATATGTACAAACTTGCTTACTTAATACACATCTCCGTGGGAATTAAATCATTTTATGACACACATTTATACAGGCATTAAACATTCCCAAGTAACTTTGAGCAGAGAATACGCCAAATCTTTAGTCTGGGCAGACAAAAATGTATATTTCAGTTTTGATTGTGGAGCTAACATGCAACAGATACAACAATCAGTCTGAGCTGCTGTTGATAAGTTGTTCTGTTTTTTCCTGCAAAGATCTTTCCATTGAACTCGGGTCCTTTTGTCCCTTCTTTTCCTTGTTCTGCTGTTCCTGCAGCTTCAGGATTATTTTTCGTATTTCTTCTCTTTTGGTTTTCATTCTTGGGCGTGGAAACCAGTCTGTTAAGTTCATTGGTAGCTCAAAACTCAGAATGGGATTCTGAAAAGAAAGGTCATTTTGATATTAAGAGTCAGGAGTTTTAACCTAAAAGGCTGGAGAGAACTGTAGTGGGGGAAAAGTACATGCTTCCTCACCTCATTCCATCAGCATGGAACAACATTTCTACTATTTGTGTGTTTGTACATATACAATTAAGGCAGAATCAACCAAGTTTCAGTATGTTACAGAGTACCATTCATCCAGATCACAGTTCTGTGAAGAAGGGCCCTAATACTGTACTCAGTTTGCTACATCTCTTATACAAAACATTTGACTGCATAAATGCGTAAAATTTCTTTTTTTTTTTTAAAAACCCAGAAAATTACTGTAATGATGCAGCACAGTTTTAAGGATGCCTAGCATCAAAATCTAGAGCTGATTAGGAATCCGCTGCCATATACTCCTGTTCTTATAAATACTTTTAGGACAAAAACCACTTAAGAAAGTCAGTTTTTCATTGCACCCTAAAAACCAGGGCCTGTGAAAAACACCAGCCCTTTTTATGCTTACATTCTGCTTTCTTTGGTAGAGGTCATTCAACCAAAGAATTACGAGAATGATTATTACGAGATGACGTTTATACCACTTCTGTGACACTGGTACAACAGTTTCACCCTAAGCAAACACCAGGTTTTGGAATAGTGTTTTCTCTCCAAAGAAATTCCTCCCTTTACGTATTCTAGTTTACATCATTAACAGGGTTATTTAGGAGTGAACTACATTCATCCACTGAGCTAACACTAATAGGGCTACTTGGAAAAAAACTAGTCACATTCTGCACAGGAACATGTGGGCGTTAAATGTTGCACCAGGTTTGTGACTCCACGGCCAAACAAAGCATCGGGCAGATAACATGGCAGTAAAAACGCCCGCCTGTGTTGAACTGGCTTTGCCAATGGAGCTACTTCACACCAGCAGTGAGCCGGCTTCAGAAGGATGACGCTACAGATGCAGAAATGAGCGAAAACTAAATAGGTTTTCCATCTTTTCAATTATAAAATAGGCCAGACAAAGGTGTGGTTTTTAATAAAGAACTTATTAGTGTGCTCACCAACAACAGAAAGGTATTTCAGATGAATCTGAACACATCCTTAAGTAGGGCTTTTGGTTGTTGTTGCTCAGTTTGGGGAAGAAACGCAGGGCTCCGGGTCGGCAGCCAGTTACGCGGGTACCCTGCTGCCTCGGAGCTTCCTTCCCGCACCGANCCCTCAGGGAGGGCTGAGAAACTGCGAGAGCTGCCGGGTACGATCCTTACTACGCCACCAACCCCCTCACCTCACACGAGTCTCGGGGTTAGAAAACGCACATCGTGATTCTAACCCTTATTATTAATAAGAAGGTATTTGAAATAAATCCACAAAGGAGAAAAAGATGTGTGTGAATAGTCACACAAATTAAGCACCCCTCCCCGCATACTCCCCCCATTCAGTTTGTACAGCTCCCGAAAGCTATGAGACACTGCAATTTTTCAAACGCATCAGCAGCCAAAATGACTACTTTGATAACCGTAAGCCATTCGAGGGCCGTGCAGGTATTACTTGTGAGAACACCCCGCGATCCTGCCACCCCGGCTCCCCGGCAGGCAAAGCTGCCGCAATCTGCAAGTCCAGGCAGGACAAGGGATTCAGAGGAACGTCATTCAGCAACCCGCGTGGAAGAAGGAAGGGGCTAAGATTATTAAAATTTGGTTGCTCCTCATATCCCTTGTGTACAAACCAAGAAGCACGAAGACGGTTCTAAGCTCTCAAGGACTCATTGGTAAAGCAAAAGCTTTTGGCTTTGATTTGCACTCTGCGAAAGCCCTGCTGCTCTCCTAGAAAGTACGAACGGGGAGAATAAAGCAACAGTTTTCTCAGGAAAGGTTCCTTACAGAAGAGTTCAGGAAAGTGCTCAAGTACTACGGACCATAAACAGAGTTGGTGGCCCATGCAAGCAGCACCTCACTTTGACCATCACTTCTCCTCCCAACCCAGACCTGAAGGTGCTAATGCACCTTCGCTAGCTTGTAACTTGAAGACAAGACAAGACAGTTAAACTAAGTAAGATTTTAACAGATTTCAGTGGAATCAGGATTTGGCATTTAGCTGTAATGATTCCACTTATGTGTTTTAATACAAGTTAAAAAAACTCGCTGCCTCACACATTAATGAATTTATTCAGTCGTATTTCTTAGGGAAAAAAGAACAAGCTTTTTGTACCACACCTTTAGTTTAGAATTTAAACTTGAATTTGAACTCTGTTTTTTACAGGATATTTTTAAGGAATATACTATAAGAACACAAAGGAAGAGTCTAACTATACTTTCTTAACGTTCTCTCAGAAAACCCATGGCTTCTGATTTCCGATACCTGTGTGCAACTAATAATGATAACTAGTTTATTTTCCAAAAAGAATTATTACATATGTGCATTATAAACTAATTTATACATTAACAATCTAATAAATAAGTATAAGAGATACAACAATAAAAGGCTCTATAGTGTAACAGGTCATATTTGATAGTTGTAGGAGACCCAAAAAAATGATTACACAATCAGGTATACATACCTCAAAAAAGCTCTCCACGTACTGCAGTATGTACACTCCACAATCACTGAAGTTGTTCTGTTGTGGCACTTTTGGGTTGGAACCTTTCATGACGTCTTTGGAAAAGCTTCTTTTGTTGCCTTTCCTGACTTCCCATTCCACTTCTAAATACCTATGATAAAAGACCACGTAAATTCAAACTTCTGTTTTCTTGCATAGTTTTGAGAAAGGGGGGGTAAAAAAAAAAAGATAAAAAACCAAGAACCCAAACCCCCAGATACGAAACTTACTCCCTTAGTGTTTTCACAACATTTGAGCGGGAAGGGCCTCTCAGTGAGTCCATAAGCAAAATGCAGGGCCTAAGAGAGAATACAATTTTAAAGTACACAATATTTTCCAGCAGTTTGGAAAACACAGCGTTACACAGCTGGCTGGCTATGAAATAATTTGTGGGGTGACCCTTAACTGAACTAGATCAACACTATCAAGTTTTGCCAGTGCTGCTGCAACCCCCTAAACTGGGATAGCTAAATGGAAAATTATCTTTAGATTTAACCATACACTAAGTACAGAGCACTTTGGAACACACTTAGAAAAATATAGTACTGAATATAGACTGAAAGCATTTGGTTTAGTCACAATCCAGTTGCCTTAAACTGCCTCAGGTGTCTCATGCTCTTTTAGATGCACAGGTATCTGGGACACTGGCAAGAAACTAGAAAGTTAGGCACAGAACCCATACACATCCTTCTGGAGGACAGATGGGACAGGCCCTAAGAAGACATAGAATCACAGGGTTGGAAGGGACCTCTGGAGATCATCTAGTCCAACCCCCTGCCAGAGCAGGGCCACCTTAGAGCAGGTTGCACAGGAACCCATCCAGGCGGGTTTTGAATGTCTCCAGAGACGGAGACTCCACCACCTCCCTCGGCAGCCTGTGCCAGGGCTCTGCCACCCTCAAGGTAAAGAAGTTCCTCCTCATGTTTAGGTGGAACTTCCTGTGCTCAAGTTTGTGCCCATTACCCCTTGTCCTGTCACTGGGCACCACTGAAAAGAGCCTGGCCCCATCCTCCTGACACCCACTCTTTAAGTATTTATAAGTGTTGATTAGGTCCCCCCTCAGACGTCTTTTTTCCAGACTAAAGAGCCCCAATTCCCTCAGCCTTTCTTCATAAGAGGGGTGCTCCAGTTCCCTAATCATCTTGGTAGCCCTTAAGCCCACATGTTCAAGAAGTGATCCCAGCCAACGAATCTGAAATCTGACAGTTACCCACAAAACACACACGTATTCTATTTGATGGAGTCTAAAAAATAAGGTATCCATAAACAAACATTTTCTAGAGAACCAAGCCTGCTTGAAGTCATGCATGTGACAGACTTTTACAGCCCATCACTCAATGTAGGGGATACCTACTACCTTTGCAGTAGCTATAAACGTAACATACGTATCAGACACCTTATATACAACAGCTGAATTTATACATCAAAGCTAACTCATACCAGAGTTCAGAATCTCAGCACAAGACCTAAGATGTATTTTGAGGGATCAACAGGATGCAGACTACTCTTCACAAAGCTCTGCTTTCTCTTTGCTAACAATACCACATATGCATTCAGACAAGGCATCCTTTACAGAAACTCCAAGCTAGTAAATTCAGACATAATATCTGCATGCATCTACGTACAGGTTTGTTTGCATTTATAAACTTTTTAAAAGTAAGCAATTTTGTAGGCATAAGCATATAATCACTTGACTAATGTTTGCTTTTACTTGTACTGGTTTTAATTTCTGATAGAAGAAAGTTACTATTTATACAGGTAATGCGCTTTAAAAATGCACAATCCAGTACTTTGGGGGTGGGGTAAAGAGGGAAAGAAGTGAAAACCTTTTCAAGATAATACTCTTTTTCATATACAAGTAATTTAAAAATATGCTAATAGTAAAGTATTTAAGTGCCCTTAATGACTTTTGATACTTAAGTGTCCGCAATCCTAGGAAATTTCATGTTTGGATTAAAATAACGTCTGGTAGAAAGTATTATGTGCAGCTAATCCATCATCAGAATGGGATAAATTCTGCTAAACTACCATCAGAAGCTCCTAAATATGCTAAAAGTCGTAACACAGATGTACCCTTCCTCAAAATGTATTAAGAATAATTCATACACATTCCATGTCATGTATAAATCCATAATATTATCCTGCACTGTAAGAATATATTGTGTTTACCTCTCTAGCAACCATTATATTCACAAAGAAGGAAATATAAAAATGGATAAATAAATTGCAAAAAAAATGCAAACAAAATTGTGAAGATAGCAATTCTAGTAACAATATTTCTAGATTTGGAATCATGCATTTCTGCCACACCAAAATGCAAGCAACTGCAGTCAATGATTATTAATAAATTATTTCTGGGTTTCAAACACCAAAAACCCAAACCCCCCCAAAACAACGGAATTTAGTATTGTGGAATAGTCTTATTAGAGAAAAAAGAATAATGCTAAGAACAGAGAGAGAAAAAAGAACAATGCTAGGAACAGAAAGAGACAAGGAAAAGAAACAGCTAGAACACATTTAGGTAAGAAATGGGAGCAGTTAAAATTATTCCCATTTTCCTGTACTAATTTGAGTGGTTCTTTAGCATTCATTTATTATTTTAATTTAAAGACAGTATGCTTTTTTTTTTATATATATAGAATATAGAAGGATACACTGAAACATGCTTCTGCACCTTCTTTTCATAGTGCAGATATCAAAGACCAGCCTTATTTGAAGAAGCAATCTTAATTGCCTGCAGCAGCACACAGGCTTAACAGAAATCCCAAAAGCTATTATTTAACTCATAGTGTTATTCATTAAATGGGCTGCTCATTGAATTGCCTGCTCACATATACTGCTCACAAAGTATAAAACTTTCTCTCAAACACTAATAACATGCTCATTAAAGCGTTTGAAGACTGATGTATGACCATTTGCCATAATTACTGTCTTTTAAATTTCATAGACTTTTATGGAATTTCCATTTTAATTGTTTTAATACTTACTGTTTGCAGATAGTAGGCTTCAGGTGCCATTGTCCCATTTCTGAATTACAGTTATCATCTAAAAGGCCACCATCATCACTACTGTCTTCCTGCAGAGGCAACATGTTTACAGGTGTTTAAAAGCTAGTATTGTTTTTCAAACAGATGCAAAAGAAACTATTGCTATACTTAGCATTTTTTATTCAAGACCAGTAACATAAATTTAATGAACAGGAAGGCCAATTAGGAAGAATAAATGCGTAACACCTAGCTTCTCACATTGAACTTACACTGTCGAAGCAACAGGGCTATGGAATAATGCCCTCGTACCCAGGAGTGAGTCAGTAAAGGACATTTTAATGATCAGTCTTTCCACAGCTCTAAAATCTAAACATCTTCCAATTTGAACAAGAACACTACTTGATTATAAATCCATGTTGTTTAAATTTGATTAGAAGAAGCCCCAGTGAAACTGAACATCAGAGTAGCACCTACTTATAAATGTGTCTGCTTATATCCAGGAAATGGGGCTGAAATAAATGTAACTTTTTCTTGGGGCCGGTAGATAAACATGGGGGTGAGGCAGAGGAAAGACAGAAATGCATTGACTTCAGAGTTTCCACTAAAATCATCGTGTAATATTGTCACTATGCAAGAGACTCACAAAATTAAATGCAGCATCAGTACAGCAGTTCCATGTTAAACACTTAAATGAATTTATAATCCTCTCCTGTGAGCTAATTTGCATATTTTTGTAGGTAATCAGTGTTTTGTATTTGACACTTGTAAAGATAACTAGCTTTAGACAATGCATATTTACAATGTGAATACAGCTTTCAAGCTGCCCACTCAAAATACAACACAACAGTTTGCATTTCACAAAAAAAAACTGCTAAATTCTTTACCTGGTTATCTTGGTCTTCAGAAAAATCTATAAGCTCATCTTCATTTAGTTTACTGCCATCAGCTGAGTCTTCACTATAGTTTAGCCTGATTTTGTGCAATCCATCTGTATCAATCACAGACAGTAGTATATTTAAACATCAAATACTATGTCATCATTGAAGACCAAACTCATTTTAAATACCTCGATTTCCTCAGGATTGCTCACAGTAACCTTTATACAGCCAACATATTTTATTCATGCATATGAACAAAAGTGAAAAGTTTCTTCTAATTAACAGCAGAAACTGTTCCTTATTCTGTGAAATGCCTACAAAAAAATGTTCTAGAGACCTGGACTAAAGTCCACCCTGAAATTACCCCGTAGTTCCATGAAGCCTTTACAACAGTATAAATTGGCGCTGCTACCAGAAGGAGCAGTCCCTTTTGGTCCCTTATATAACCGTTGATTCCCATTCACTAGCTGGTTCATGACACCAAATACATCCACACACAGTGGATATGACACCAAATACATCCACACACAGTGGACCAGACTGAGAAAGTCACCAGTTGATTATTTTTTAACTTGAATAGTTTCCTTGATCAGATTCACTGTGCAGTTATATAAAGACTTGTGCTGGTAAAAGGGAAGAGGCAGCTTAGGAACGTGCTACTAGGGAGGGTGGAATGCAGGAGCAGCAGCTTAGTTTGTGAAGCTTCACTGTTTGCTACATAAAAGGAGTATCTGTAAATACACTCCCTACCCTCTCTACATATTTAGTCCCTTGGGAAACAGCATCAGAAGAAATAAATACCGAATGATGTAGTTATACCTGTGAAAGAAGCAGGTACAGACAGCTATGGGCTGTCTATACTATACTACCATGCAAGGCTGCAGAACAGATTTTGAGGGAAAAATAATAAACTATGTAGAAATAAGTGAAAAATGAGTAACTCATGCCAGCAAAACCTGAATCTTCTTAAGAAAGCTTTTCCTAGAAAAGGGCTATACACTATATCCAAGCAATTCCAAAAATAAAAGCATTGGTTCTGGTGTCACTGAAGGATGTATTACTTACTAAAGAAAACTAAGACTTCTGTAAGAACAGTAAATAGGGCAATGAACTAGCTAATGGAAAAAACAGAGAAGACCTGTATTTGAGAATACTTCAACAGAGAAGTTGAAGTAGCACTTTGGAAAGAGGTTACTAGTGGAGTTCCATAGGGACAAACTCAGGAATTAGTCTTACTCCGTCTCTTTGAATAGACCTTACCACAAGAAGTAGGCCATATACTAACGTGACTTATTGCTGAGAGATTCCTAAAAAATAAAAATTGGTACCAAGAAAAATCACATCTTATACAAGAATTGAGCAGTAAAAAGAGGATTAGTTCAGTAATAAAAACATATGTATTTTGGATTATTTCTTCAAAGCTGCTTAGGTAGCAGCTCCTACTGATTTACAAGTCCAACACCAGGATTTAGTTTGAGATCAAGACATCGAAGTTTAGGCTCCCACATACAGTAGGCACGTAGGGTCTCACAGCGTTAAGTGGAGACTATAATCAGAGCAGAGAGCTACTCAACTGAACAGAGCTACTCTGCAGCTGCTTTAGGATGAGAAGAGGTCTCTTGATTTCATTGACTATACTATCAAAGAAGCACCTGCTCCCTTTTGAGCTATCCTGGGGTATCCAGGACATATGTATAGATTTGGCAGAGTCAAATAGTCAAGACCTACACCCTTCTGGAGCAGCAGCTGAAGGCTGGGCAGAAAAGCCAAGGCCTACATCCCCATCTCCCATCCGGAGAGACTCGGAGTGTTAGTCAAAAGAATGACCATCAGCCACCAATACAATGCAGCCATAAAAAAAAAAAAGCAATCCTAATAAAAATATATGCCATAAAGTACATTCCATCTAATTACAGACAAGTAACAGTAGCAGCATCTGAGACACACAATCATATCATACAGCAGCAACATCATAAACAGTAACAATCACACATAAAATGAAAAATCAATTAAAAAAACACGAGCAGATCTCCACACACCCCCAGCCCCTCCCCCAAGACCTTCTAGAAGTGACATTGTTATCACAAATGAGTAAATTTAGATTAGAAAGTAGGAGAGTGTTTATACCTACCAAAGATACTAAACTTGTAATGGCCTACAGTATACGGATTAGACCATATGATTGATAGTCTTTTCAGATCTCATACTATAAGCTATGCAATTACTTACTGTGTAATTTAAGTCTAAAGGAATACTATCTGTGACTAAAGTAAAAGTTTTTGCATGACTAGATGTTTTGTAGTCTATGCCTCAAGGAGATGCAAATCTTGCAGTGAGCAGAGAAAACAATCTTTTCCTAATTCCTTCATATGCCTTTAAAAGTACATCAGCTCCTTTGTACACTTTGGTACAAATGCTGTTCCACATCACTGAAATCAGCCTCCACAGCAGTGAAGCTTCTCTAAACGTAACACAAAGGTCATGTGAGAGATTTAATTATTTTTTTAAAATTATTTTCTTCTTAATTTTTTTACATACCTTCTATCAGGACATTAAAGAACTTAATGGTGCTGAAGCAAAACCTCAAATGCTAGAAGAGACTGGAATTAAGGTTGCTCACACAATCTTAATTCAGTTCCCCCATGCACACACACTATGAGGATCCGTGGTCAACTACTATTCTTTCCTTAACAATTACAGTCTTAAGTGATACAAAGTGGTATCTAAAAAATGATTGTGTGAAAAAAGTTCACACAACTGAAAAAATTATTCTGATTTAGGAAAACAGTGGTTTATCTCCAGCTCTTTGCCACGAGAGTTATGTCAACAGTAGCAAAAACATTTTATATGCAATGGCTATAAATTACTTACATTGCAAGCACTCAAACTTCATCCACATGCTAAACTTTCAAAGTATGAAGTTTACACAATTGCAAAAGTAGTAATCTCCAATTATTTTCATTAAAATGTGCATATTTTTAAATTACATACCCATAGATTGGCTAGCAGTTGTGAATTCACCCTGTATACCGTTTTTGTCCGGAGTCCTATGGTCTAGTTTATGGCAAGCTGATTCCACAGTGTTAGGTTCTTCCACATCACTGTCTATTTGATTTAGTTTTTTGAAAGCAATTTTTCCCCTACAAGGACTTCTTCTACAACATGAAGACTCACTGTCCTCTGTTTCAGTGTTGGGGTCAATTAAAGCTGTATTATATTTTTTGGTCAACGTCTTCTTTGCTGTGGACTTGGAAGGCGAGTTTTGTGCATCTAATTCATTTGGCAAAGGAGATGGTGTGTTGGTCTCTCCATCTGAAGAGGAAGATTTTATCTGTGTTGCAGCATTTTCATGATAGTGGGGATTTGGTTCATATTTGGGTTTTTCTAAACCAGGAAAACAGATGACAGCCAAAAACCAGTGGGCACTGCAAAGGAATAAAATACATTAAAAGCTAGCAATTACATTAATGCTCATAGAGCGTGCGTGCACACAAAAAAACCCCCAAACCTTACCCCACATAGTTATCAAAGATAGGTTGCAATAGCTGTTCACTCTTCCGAGCAGGTTTTACTCAAGCCTTCACAGTCTTTTCTAAAGGAAAGGTGACTCCATGCAAGTCGTCACCAAGAAATTCATTAATAGGATGCAGTTAGTTGAAAACGGGTGCTGGCTAAATATTTATTTCAATTTGCTCATGCTTCATACATTCTTTTCCTTCTTTGAATTAAAGCTTATTTCTTTTTTAACAGTTTCTTTATCCCTGCATGAATTACAGATTGTAGCATTCATGTTTTATGGCTGTATTAAGTTTTCTAGTAGTTCAGCACTAGCAACATTAGTCAGATCTAACGGTATAGCTGGATTGCCCGTATTCTTCTGCCTATATATCTTCCAATTGTATATGACACTTCACATTTTTAAAGAAAGCTCCTGAACAGAGAATTAAAAAAGGGCAGAAAAGAGTGTCTGTAATGCCATCACCAGGACTCTCTTGTCCTTCTCACCCTTCACAGAACTGACATTCTAACCCTTCCAGAATCAAAAATAGCTCCATTTTCCTCCTTATCTCCTGGCCTCTTTGGACTTTACTGACTCGCCACTCAACCAGAAATAGAGCAGCAGCAACTTCAGGGGTTGAGGCATTGCAAGTAGATATTGACTGATGTGATCTAGAATTTTCTGAAAGTTCTCCAATTCCCTACAGCAAATAGCAAAACAGAACCTAGCTACATATTATGCAAGTGAAGACACATTTCAATGTGTTTTATAAAAAAGAAAAAGCAGTAGGTAAAAATGCATGTCTAACTGACATACTAAAAAATTAATTAGAAAATTATGAAGCCTAAATTTCATCAAAACTCCGTGACAGTTACAGTAAGTGTCCTTTGAAAGCAGCGTGTGTATAGAGGCATATTGTCTTGAATGATTCACCACACCTAGTAAATGAATATATTAAATATTGCCAAACCCTGGAATTTGCGTGCGGTCTACTAATAGAGGCTTTATGTATCAATTTTGTAAATAGACTAGCAAATTAGCCTTGATCTAAAAAAGGAAATAGCTTGTAACTTTTAAAAGAACAACCTATTTCCATTGGAGACTTGAACAAAAAGGACTGTACTGCCAAAGGACACTGATGCAGTCATTGTTAAATCAGACATACTGTTCTGAAGTTAACTCTCCCCTAGATTAATCCTGCCCACCTTCCCTATACTAGTGTTTATGGGAGAGCCTGGAAAGGATTTCTGGAAGTAGATACTGAAGTCCAGCAACTCCAAACCAGTAATTTCTAGAATGTACTTTTAAACTGATCCCAGAATCATAGAATGGTTTAAGTTGGAAGGGACCTTAAAGATCATCCAGTTCCAAGCCCTTGTCACAGGCAGGGACACCTCCCACTAGACCAGGTTGCTCAAAGCCCCATCCAGCCTGGCCTTGAACACTTCCAGGGATGGGGCATCCACACTGTTCCAGTGTCTTCTAAAAGAAATAAAAGCATCACTCTAGGCAGCACAGGAGAACTGTTAGCAGGAACAGCCATTAGCAGCATTCCTATAAATGCAAGACAAGCTCTCGAGTTTCCTCAAATCCTAGAATAACCTGTTTCACATACTACTCAATTCAAGACACAAAGAAGCAAAAGAAACTTGGACACTGGTTCTCAGCCAGACTAATATTGCCACAGACTAAGGTTTGAGACCTTTTATAAATAGTAAAGAATAAACTTTCACTAGAACCAAAGAAACTCTTCCATATTTTTGATCCGCTATTGTATCACATAAAGTTCTGCTCACAAGGACTAATTACCAGCATCAAATCAGGTGGCAAATTCCTGAAAAATACCTGCCGTGCTGCAATGTGTCACGTTGCAAACACTGGGAGAATCTACGCAACTCAAGGCTGTGTGCAAGTTCTATGATCATAATCTATGAAGAGAGAGACTAAACTGATGGCAGAGAAGCGGGTGATGAAAGCTGTACCACACTATATTAGGTTGCACAGACAGATGTCCAGGCACAGGCATGTTGAAAAAAATTCTGAAAACCAGGTTCTCCAAAACCCACACAGAATGACATGTACTTTGCACTGTATATACCACAGGCATTAGCTGTCTCTCCCTCGTCACCACAGATTCTATGTGCTCCTACTGTTTTCACTAATCCCTCGAAGCTATGAGGCAATGCCCTCATTACAAAAAAAACCCTAGGCAACTAGACACCAAGTAGTTGGAAGTCATATTCTGCAGAACATACAGCATCTAAAATTCTCCATTCTCATCAACACAAAGTGTGAGAGTCCTCATTTTGCAAGTGAGGAACAGGAACATTGGGAAATTTGGGGAAACTACATAACACAAAAGAAATCACACAAGGGAATTTCTGAAAAAGCTGCAACTTCATGCAGATGTTAGGTCCCAGCCCACAGCCTTCATCGTAAGACTTGCATGTCTGAAAGACTTACTGCAGATTAAGAAGCCAACTAATACACAAATCATCACCACAAATATAGAAAAATGTTATATTTAGCACAAAAGCAAAGGTTCACAGTCCTAATAACAAAGTCCAGGGGTTATATATTTTGTAATACATTATTTACACAGCTACAGAATGCTACCCGAGTCTGTAACTTACACAAACAGGATCTATACTGTACTTCCTAATCCTTCAATTTAGTATTTTGTCATTAAGAAAAAAAAAATCACTGATACTTAGTTCCTCTTTTTTCATCAGTAAGTTTAGTTCTAAAAATAAAACTCTCTTGTTCTACACCAGAGAAGCTAAGAAGTACTTGAAGTGCTACTGTAGTGAAGTCAATGAAAATGAAATGGGATTTATGTGTCAATTCAACATAAAGAGCTACATATCAACTGCAGAGAGATGCTTGCATTAAAGTAACCAGCAAAACTTCAAAACATTTTTGACTGAAAAAAGGTAAGTTAAGACAACTCCAGGCCTAGAAGCCTTCATACTTGACAGTTTTGCCATTCTTTCCCAAGTAGCTCCCCAGGCTTCTCTCTGTCCTCCGATACCAATTACTCATCATAATGGGAGTATTTAATTGCTGAGTCATTGATTCCTTCCTAAATACTTTAGGACGGTCAAAGTGACATGTTTGAGGGGAGACAGAATAGCAAAGTGCATCCAAGAAAAATACTAGCAGCTAATATCAATAAATTTTAAAAGAGAAATACGGAAGATCTAACTTATGCTTTCTTTGCCAGAAGGCAGGTCAAAAGACAACAATAAAAAACAAACTCACTCTCCTTGCCTCCCCATCAAACCACCACTAACTCATCTCCCTGGATTCTTGGGTTTTTTTCTGTTCCACAAAATTCTTACTGTACGCATCAAGAAACCACTTCTGCGATGAATGTCCTACTATCACTACTTACCAAGTTTCAGTTCACAGTGAAGGACAGTTCCAAAAACTGTGAACAGGATCATTCCCAGATGAAAGATGCACACCAAGAGTACACTTTCCATCCTCTAATCACTACTGGATGAGTCCATGAGACCAGGCTAGTTGGAAGCAAAATCCCCAACTCACACATGGTGTGAACATCACACCTTCAGTATAAACTGTTTCGTTCTGCAAATTTACTCCTACTGAGCTGTACTACTTGCTAAGGTAGACATTGCTTTAGTTCCATATCAGTAAATGAAAAAGACAATGAAAACTACGACGTGTTAAATTACTAGCAACATAAATAATTCTTTTCAACAACAATAGCTTAGAAGAAAGAACTCCAGAGAACCAGTTAAAATCTAGAAAAAGTACTTAGCAAAGTTCATTTTTACTAAGTCTTTATATTGTCTGATACTTCTTATATTACAACAATGCACTTAAAGGTCTTACATTATGATTTTGTTTTTATCACTTGGAAAAAGATGTTTATTCTCTTAATTTTTAACTTCAATTGACACTGTAATATAACTTTCAGTTTTAGAATTATTAAACTTAAGCCCTTACCAAATGCGATAAAAAGGTGTATTTACTTACGCTTCATTAAGGGGAACAAAAATGAAATCTTTCTCAAAAATGTCAACATGCCGCGTCCATGTTTTTACTCGCCCATGTCGTTTTTGTTGTATTCTGCAAGAAGAAACCAACACGTGGTTTGTACAGTGGCTCATTTTAAATGAAAGACTACTTTTGCAGATATTTTCACCTTAACAGCTTCTTAAGATCTCAATGTCATATTCTATTTTTCTTATAGGTCTGGATGCTTCCTAGAGTTCTCTTGGTATCGTATTATCGTCTTTAAGGATTTTATCTCTGTAAAGCATCTATTCTTGTATTCTGAAGTGTATCTCGGTGAATCTTCACTTCTCTTAGTTTAACTAACTTATCAACAGACTTACGAAAGGTTTGAAGTTTCATGAATACTTCTTCTTTCTCTTTGATTAAGGCGTTTATAGAAGAATGAACTGAATACATGTATTCTATCAGCATCTTCTTTTTTCAGTTTTTCAAGTACCAAATACCTAATTAGTTAAAAAAAAAAAAGAAAAATTCATGGCAAAATATTCATCACCAGATTAAAAAGGACTGCCAACAGTGCTACCTCCCCACCAAATTGTTGCACTCTCTCACAAAATACCTGTAATAGAGCTAACTAACCACAGCCGCTAATTACTGCGAAATCTAAAGTGTCAGTTTTTCAAGGTATTAACAGCTCTGCTCAATCAACAAGTTCTGCTCCTCTTGTATTTATTTTTATTTCATGGCAGGAAAACAAATTTCCACTGAGTTTATAATGACCTATCTAGGAGAGACCCATATTTTGTAACAGAGCCACTAAATCTCCAAGCACTCCTACAGTGAGTGATGCACTAATTTTCTTTCCACCTCTAAAATATCATAATAGAGTGAAAATTATACATGTGCACCTTATGTGTAGCATAGGCAAAGCAGAATGCAACAATTTAATACTCTTCTAACATCTGTAGCATCAGCGATACCATAAACATTAATTTATGTATTATCTTAATCAAAATTAATGGAAGTTCCAGGGAACACAAATACTTTGGGAAAAAGATGAATTTTAAAAGGCTTTTTGTTTTTCTTGCAGTTAAAATTCCTCTTCAGACATTAAGAAATTTTAAAACATTTTTTCCAAGTGAGAACAATGTCATTGACAAGCAGGACAGGAGAGGAACAAAAATTTCTTGCAATTTCTTGCAAGAAAACAACCTTACAACTAGAGCTATACATAGTTGGAGACCAAGAGTTACCAACTGACCTATGAATTTTTAATCTCAGAACTTTTCAAGTTTCAAATTAAAAGACAACTAAAACCTGATTTGAAATAAAACTTACTTTAAATAAAAATCAATAATAACATCATTTAAAAATTCTCCTTCATTTAGACAATGGAGGTCTTCGTTGGTCACAGAAATACCACCTTTAGCTGGAGGAGGTGGATAAACTATCAACCTGAAAAGAAAAATACATTCAATAATAAATATGCAATGACAAAAAACCTCAGAGAACTGTTACAGGGCAAAGATAAATATCTTACTTTTCTATAGGACCAATAAATACTGTATGTGGTTCTCCAATTTCTTCATCATCATCAAAATACGGTAATTGTTTAGTTCGCTGCTGCAATTTGGACTCAGAAGCAACCTTAAAAGAATAAAGTCAATATTAATTTACATACTCTGCTCAAATTTACCAAAAAGGTAATAAAGCTTTGTGAAGTCAAGCAGTGTACTTAAAGTTTTTTCTTTTCCTAGTTCATTTATTCCACTTAGGTCCGTACTCATTTCTTGCAGAGCCACAAAACTTTCAAATTCTTTAAGAGGTAGTTTTGTTTAAAGAAAGCATTAATTAAACTTAACTTCAACACTGCAACTTAATTTCTTGTTTGACATGCTAGAATTTTACCACTAGATGAATTTGGAAACAATTATATTGTCTCATTATAGTACAGATTTCTCATCCCTTAATAAATTTGAAATGACAACATCACTTGTGGACCATTGTACAATCTTATGATCAAACTAAACACATTAACAGGTATAGTGAATGCACAGGCTATTTCCCATAGTTTCATAACCCACCATAGACCAGTCTGGGCACCCTCATATACAAGCCAGCTAAGGCTGTTGGGATTTGTTTTGGTCTGGTGATTAGCACACTATCTTTAGTGTCTTTCTAACCCAAATAACATGATGACTTTGTTTGAAGACAAAAACATAATTACATTTTTTATTTTGTTTTCTCTGTGAGATGGGCTTCCTTTGGAATTGTCTTCCAAGCACTTAGTAAATGCAACAAGCCTGCCATTGGCTTCTTCAAAGGAAATTTTCACAAAGAAGTCAGAAATATTATTTCTAATACCAATGTCAGTAATTATTTTTTCAAATATTGAGTTTGCATGAGTATCAAGACCAGTTTCAAAAATCAAAATGATATACTGTTCTTCTTGACCTACAAAAAAGCAGACAGAAGATTATTCATTTAGAAACAAAATAAAATATGTTGCAATTATAAACAGATTTCAAAGAAATCAGGGTCAACACATGTACACACTGCTGAGAATACATGCAAGCAGTAATATACATGTACGCAGACAGACAGAAGGATTAACGACCAAATCCTTCTACCTACATTTGCAAAAAGAGTGCAGGCAAATTCTGCTTTAATCTATAAATGTTAATTACTACACCTGATAAATTTTTAAAATCATAGAATAACAGAATCAAAGAATGGTTAGATTTGAAAGGGACCTTGAAGATCATCTAGTTCCAAGCCTCCTGTCATGGGCAGGGACCCCTTTCACTAGATTGGGTTACTCAAAGCCTGGACTTGAACACTTCCAGGGAAGAGGCATCCACAGCTTCTCTGGGCAACCTGTTCCAGTGCCTCACCACCCTCACAGTAAAGAATTTCTTCCCAATATCTAATTTAAATCTATGCTTTTTCAGTTTAAAACCATTATCCCTCGTCCTATCACTACACTCCTTCATAAAGAATCCCCCTCCATCCTTCCTGTAGGCCCCCTTTAGGTACTGGAAGGCTGCTATAAGGTCTTCCTGGAGCCTTCTCTTCTCCAGGCTGAACAACCCCAACTCCCTCAGCCTGTCCTCACAGGAGAGGTGCACCAGCCCTCTGATCATCTTTGTGGCCCTCCTCTGGACTCACTCCAACAGGTCCATGTCTTCCCTATGCTGAGGGCTCCAGGGCTGGATGCAGTACTGCAGGTGGGGTCTCACCAGAGCAGAGTAGAGGGGCAGGATCCCCTCCCTCACCCGGCTGGCCTCACTTCTTTTGATGCAGCCCAGGATACAGCTGGCTTTCTGGGCTGTGAGCACACATTGTCACCTCATGTCCACATTTTCATCTACATGTACCCCCAAGTCCCTATTCTCAGGGCTGCTCTCAATCCCTTCATCCCCAGCCTGTATTGACACTGGGGCTTGCCCTGACCCAGGTGCAGGATCCTGCACTTGGCCTTGCTGAACCTCATGAGGTTCACAAGGGCTCACTTCTTGAGCCTGTCCAGGTCCCTCTGAATGGCATGCCATCCTTTAGGCCTGTTAACCACACCACTCAGCTCGGTGTTGTCCGCAAACTTGCTTAAGGTGCACTCAATCCCACTGTCTATGTAATTGATGAAGATATTAAACAGAACTGGTCCCAATATAGACGGATCACAGAGGGACACCGCTTGTCACCTATCTCCATCTGGACGTTGAGCCATTGAGCACTACCATCTGGATGCGATCATCCAGACAATTCCTCATCCACTGAACAGAACAGTCCATCCATCAAATCCATCTCTTTCCAATTTAGAGAGATATACATGGAGATATAGCACTGACATCTACATGTCAGCTCTTTCAGACAATAGACATTCTTAGAAACAGTGGAAGATTGAAAATAATAGTTCTCTAACTTGGAGTAGCTAGTAAGTAGGACGTAAAACTTATTAGTCACTAAACTGAACAGAATACAACAAGGGAAAAAAGTACATTTCTGAGACAACTGTTTCCAGATTTAAATGGGAAAATAAGCATGATTGTTTTTAAAGAGTGTATACAAACTGTATACCACATATTAGAAGCACAAAGTTCTAACACAACTACGCTTACTGATTCCTTGCAGGTGTCGTTGGGTACAAAATGACAAAAACCTGTAATGGCAATTTCACAAAAGAAACAGTTATTTTTCTCTGATCAGATTTTTGTTGCTATAGAGACAGAAATCTATTAAGGATCTCCGATCCACTGGGAGCCAGTTTTAATCTCTAAAAATTAGACATCTGAACAAGGAATTTAAAATGTCACAGTAATCAAAATGTTCATCTTCTTACACAAGTAAATGGATCTCACCACCTAGAAGAGCAAAGCCCTGCTTTCTGGTCCTGTAACATAACCAAATCAAAATCTCCCTGCTTACGGTGAACATTCTGCAAGCAGAATACCGTCAGGCGTTCTCTCATGCTTACTCTTGCTAGCCCTAATCTCTTTTTTTTTTTTTTTGTACGGTGGCTTAACTTCAACAGCTCAGCCTACACCTTTACGAAAAGCTGGAGAATGTGAGTCAGATCAATCAGCTATTGTGTAAATACCACCTGCTCACATAATCTGAAAAATAAAAAAGCAGTATGTTGCACTAAGAGCAATTATTTAGGTAGTCAGAGACAGGAATAGGATTCAGGCTGCAAATCCCAGTTTCATGTAGTTAGCTAACTCAGAGCTGCAGGGACCTGTTTTTCTGCAAGAGAAGAGTTTTAGACACATGCATAACCATTTCCTTTTAGTTATTCTTAACTCAGCATGCTAACTGTTATGAAAAATAATTCTTCAGCATCGTATTTCCCAGTTCACTTCACAGAGAATTCAGGTGTCTAACTGGGTTTTGGGTGTTCCTATTTTGGGAACTAGGCATCTACACACAATTGCTTACACAGCTATGAATTCAGGCTTGCAGTAATTTCATTGCTCACAAAGCAAATAGCAGCTGTGTTATCACAAAGTACTCCTAAGTATCAAGTACAATAAAGCAGTTGGGTGTTAAAACTAGCTCAGCGCCACAGCCTCAGAGGGAAAAGCTGGAAAAAGAAAGGCTAAAAGACATGATAAGGGAAGGATTTCTTAGACAGCCAACTCAGGAAGCTCTTCCTTGTTTCACTTTTGAACATCTGTGTTCATCTGTGTTTTAATGCCTGCTCCCAGGATTATGTCTAGCTCCCCCGCATGCTCTCCAATTACTTTTGTAATTATGATACTCCTTTTTATAGGAGGTGGATGAGGTTATTATAACAGTATTATGTGTTGGAAGCACACAATTTTGAGATTGTTGAACGTATTCTTCCTCCATTTGAATGCATCATGTATCTATGAAGCTGAGTACAAGTATAAATAACCACAAAATTTAACCTAAAGAAAGGCCTATTTAAGGGGAAGAGGACTCTATGCTAATTTTAAAAATAGTGTGAATATTAAGATGCTAGACTCTTGAGGAAAATCACATTGAAATAAAACTTAAAATTAAGATACATAAGACAATCCACTTATTTTCCAAGCAGGTATTTCTCTACAGCAAAACATCGCTACAACCATGTGGGGAAAAAAAAGCAAGCCAACTCACACAACAGTTTCTACTAAAACTAAGGCCTGTAAGCAGAACAGCACAGAAAGCAGAAGTAAGTATAACAAAAACTGTCCTGTAAATGTAAAGGTCTGTATTCAAAAGCTAAACAAACCAACTTGCTTTCATTCTTAGTGAAAAAAGTTCTATTAAACTGACTAGATGCTGTAACTAGCATGCATCTGGACAAACAGAAGACTATATAGTTTTGCCAAGCTGTTCTGAACTGTACGCTTCAACCTGGGAAGGTGGCTGTGCCCAGAAAAAGACTACACCTGCCCCAGCCAATAATGACAGTTTTAGTCTTTAGTGCAGTCAACTCATGATCCAAAACTTAAAAATACGATTTAAAATTAAATAGTAGACTAAAATTGGTTTACTTACTGTCTCCTTTACATTCGTACCAGACATTATCTTTACTCATTTTCAGTTGGTCTCTCAGGCTACTACAGGTTGACGGTACTGTTTGTAGGAAAACTACTGGTAATTTTCGGACACTACACCATTCACATTTGGTAAGTTCCGAAGTTTTCAGGTTTATCTCTCGGATATCACTTTCTGATTCTAGAAGAAAATAATGACATTATATTAAATTATAGTACAAATATGAGGGTTTCCTTTACAATTTCCCTCTTTATTTTAACAAGAAATCGGCACGTGTTCATTAACTTCTAAGAAAGTTTTTAAAAGTTTAAAATTAACACATATCCAGGAAGTCGTGTCTGTTGATTTCTTAAAAGATGAACTGAACTCCACTGTCACTTTTCAGGAAAGTAATCAGAAATAAACTGGTTTGTTCTCACAAACTTTAATCTAGTTTGTATTCCACAGAAAAAACCCGTAAACTTCCATTGTAGATTTATCTTTGACAAAGTTTCCTTATGAAAAATAACTTTAAAATTAAGAGAAATAAACACATGCAGAGAAACGACCTGACTGCCTGAGGAAAATAAGGTACTGCTATCAATTTACAACCAAAGAGGAATGTCAGCAACACAGTAAATTTTTAACACTACATCTGATGCTGCCAGTGACAATGTTGAGAATTTTACAGGTTTTATTGAATTATAAAAATAGAAGGAAAAATATGACGTCAAAGTTCTTTGAATCTGGTGAAGAGACTCTAAAGTTCAACCCCAGTACTTATTTATAGATCACAAAAACAGTTAATGGTAGTCAGTTAAAGCTTTAGATAGTGGCAACTTCCACCATTCTGCCACACGCTTGATGGCAGCCTCCACCAGAAAAGCTATATCCCCTTACATAGACAGGACAGAAGGAGAAATGGAGCCAACATAAAGTCCTTTAGAAATGAAAAACAGACCATGAAGTCTGTCTCCTCCTTTCCCCATAAAAGGGAGGAGAGTGAAGGGAATTTATGAAAAGACTAAGGCCTTTATTAAGTTAAATTCTAGTAAACATTTCATGAACAGACAGATGGTGAGTAAAAATCAGTAAAATGGTTACCACTTAAGGAGTTTAATTTGCAGTACCCTGAACATAACTGCATAAAGCCACATGATGAAAACAAATAAACAAAAAAAAAAAAGATGGCATTACCATTACTTTCTGCCTTACTAGTATTACTTATTAGAGCTTCTTATTAGTGGAGGGAGTGCTCCTCCTCCTTCTGCCTCCTTTTTTATTTTTGAAACTGTTTTCCCTAACCTTCCCATGGCATTTAGCAGCCAATGCCCAGCAGCAGCCCTCTACATCCTCTCTTTTTGTTGGCAACTGAATTCACACCCATTGAGCCTGCCAGAAATGAGTCTGCTGCTCAAAGACAGAGCAAACAGTAACCCGAAGCCAAGCATCCACCGGCTGCAGACTGGAAGCGGTGTCCACCAGAGCTCCTGCGTAGCAAAGCAGCTCTCCTTTCCTTCTAAACCTCCAGTGCCCCCAGTCCCATGAGCTGGGGAAGAAGGAACCCAGCTCTGAGTCAGGCTGCAGCAACAACATGCTTCCTTCAAGCCAACTGGGCAGCATTTACTGCTCAGAACAGTAGTTTGCCATCTCATTGGAAAAAGAGCTGCAGAAATATGCTACAAGGATCTAACCAGTCCATCTCCTTACACTGATTCTCCTTTTTCTCCCCAAAGACTCACATAGGAGAAAACGAAGATAGTAACTAAAAGAAGGGTTAGAGATGACTCCTTGAGTCTTCTCTCCTTTGTGGTTAAAACAAACAACAAAATAGCTTTCCAAGGCTAGGCTGTAATACGGCAGCCTCTATAGTAATACTTCACTTTTCTCCTTCTTAAATGTACACACTTTCCTTAATTCATTTCACGTAACTTCCCACTTTCAGAGGCAAACTGCAGTAACAACAATCACAACTTAAAAGTGGATTCAACCCATTTAACTGAGGCATACAGGTCCTTCTAATGGTGTAAAGGCAGAAGGTCCTTGCCAAAACTACGAGCTAGTTGGTCTTTGGAGAAAACTCTGAATCCTTGTAACTGTATTTGCACTGAGATGAAGCATACTGAATTTCATGTGAGAGGAAGACTGTCTACTCTTCAGATGAAAATTTAAATCATATTCATCCTTTATAATGCATTTCACCATAAGCACCTTAGCCTGCGAACAATATTTCCTGTAACACTGACAGAGGACAGACAATAGGACTTATCCATTAAAGGCAATGTGAATAGTTTTTCACACATTTGAAATCAAAACGTGTTCCCTTGAAACACCACTTGGGAGCTGCAGAAAACTGACAAGGGACGTGGAAAGAATTTTGAAAACTTGACGTGTATTTATACACACAAAAACAAGCTGAAGGCAGGACAGTAGTGCTGTTTCTACAGCTGTTCAAAGCATTTGCCTTTCCCTGAAAAAGCATGACCACTGTAATCAGTCTAAAGAAAAAAGTATTAGGTGTCAGGTTTATTTCACGACTCTTACTTGTATTAAAACAAATCATCCTATACTATAAAGTTAATAGAAAGGGAGCTAGCTGGGAATACACCCATATTCCTCCAGACGGAAAACTCAAAAATTAAATGGAAGAGTGCTAAATGTTCCAATAAACACAGCATTTAGTGAGTTGCCATTTTTATGCTAATAAGGGATCAAGTCCCATGGAAATAATTTCACTATGCAGTTGTTTTGCCTAAAAATTGATAGACGTTTTCTACAAATTTCACTAAGCTTTTCAGTGTTTGGGTTTGTTTTTTTTTTTTTTTTAATTTATTTAATGCATGAAAACTGGCAGTCTTCTATGCATCTATATTTTAGATGCAGCAAACTTAGGTAGTTGACTGAGCAAAGGCTATGCTTATGTTTACAGGTTGTGAGACACCATTTTGCATATATAGTGATGACAATATGTAATAGTTCTGTTTTACAAATAACAAAAGGCAAAATTTGATACGACTGCATCTTAATGGAAACTTAAGATTATCAAAAGGAGGCAAAGCTTCATTTCAGGCCCAAGGCAAAACCCTACAAAGGATTTTCTACCCCTAAAAGAAAACAAAGGAAACAGAGCAACAGTTGTAAGGTCACCATTTTCTAAACTGCCACTGTGTTCCTTTCATTAACATGAAATATACAACTTATATGCTGAAGAAGAAAAAAATTCTCAAGGGAGATACAGACAGAAAAGATCTAAGACACCTGTGTGGTTTTTACACTCTACTTATGCATCTGAAATAAAAGAACTAATAAAAGAACTAAGTGTTAAAGGTACCATGTTTCACAGGAAGTTACTCTTCCCTTTTGTTTTTGCTAATCATTTTCAAAACAACCTTTGCTGATCATCACTAGAATATCTACAACTCTTCAACTAGGATGAAGTGGAAGAACTAGTGGCCCAGTGCACGCACAACACAAATTGCTAACTCTTGCTATCTGTGAATTTTCTTTCTG
This sequence comes from Rhinoptilus africanus, assembly GCA_013400135.1. Taxonomy (NCBI): domain Eukaryota; kingdom Metazoa; phylum Chordata; class Aves; order Charadriiformes; family Glareolidae; genus Rhinoptilus; species Rhinoptilus africanus. The sequence continues at coordinate 55,767 of VXBO01010636.1, read as the reverse complement.
TCAGAAGGCAGAGATAATGCCGTATCATTTTGTTTCTTATTCACTGGGCAGTTCAGGTTGAATTTATACTCTCAGTTTTTTTCTTTTCTCTTATCTGACCACAAGCACCCAGTATAATTTATTACATACATAACAAAACCAGAATAAACACTTCATTATGATTCACTGGTTAATTCCTTTGACAAAGTTACTTCATTCAAAATACACTGAGTACTAACATAAAATGAAAGATGTACTCACCTTCCTGACTTTCTAGACGTATTTTGATATAATCCAGGCAAAACTATGGAAGACAACATAACAGTAAGATTTCACATCTCCTCTAAACCAAGGTTGACTTAATGCCTTTTAACTGTTAGTAAACACATTTTAACTGACTAAGTAATTGTCAATTACTTAGTAATGATCGTAACATATTTTAATGGACTTAATTAAAATTTTTTTAAATGTAATTTTTTTAAAAAAACAAAGGGTATATTTTAGTACAACTCAAGGAAGCAAGTATATTCTTTACTATTCAGTGTCTCTTTCAGTCATATTGACTATTGAAACTTAGATCTCTCAAGTACTCCATTTTCAAAAAGGTTCAAAATACTGTAAAAAAATACCAAAAATTATAGGGAGAAAAACCCCACCTCTTCTAAGGAGAATGCCATCTATCAGTATCAGTATTTAAGCAAATCAAACAATAGGGATTTGCAGAGAGGTGTTACTTGTTCTTTCCACCTCCCTCCTATTTGGTGAAGAGCTTAGCAGTTACCCCAGCAAGCAGTCTGCATTTTAGCTGGCTTACTGCATACAATTAACATGCAGTGTCTCCTTGAACGTCTCCATGTAACTTAGAAGGTTAACAAAAAAAGACATTGTCCTATAGAAGCAAGATTATTCACCTGCAGACATGCTGCTTCTTCCCACCTATCAATATCAATTTTTTGGTAACTGTTGCCTTCAGTTTTCTTAGCAAATGCACGCTAATCCATAAGCCCTCCCCCAGCACAGTAAACACGGTTTTCAAGGGTTTTGCAGGCGTGATGTTTCTATTAAACACCAAAACTAGATCATATGTGTTAGTACATAAGAGTACTTTGGGTTTCTTTGGGAATCACAGCCTCCGAAATTAGAGACAATCTTAATGTTCCAGACAAAGGCAAAATACTATGTTGATCAAGTATGAAAATAACACCACCATTCAAAAACTGGAGATTTGTCAAATAACAAGTTTACTTACAATGACAGGTTCCACTACCATTCTTCGTAGTGTTCCTATTCGTATACTTCGACAGTTCAGAATGACACTTTCACAGGAATTTTGATAATTTAGAGGTACAGCCTCAGTTACAATCTCTTGAGATATAACTTTACGACGTTTTATTGGAGTGTTAGACACAATGTTCCCAAACTGAAAAGTAATTTTCAAGGTTTCAGAATGTTTCACTAAGATTTATTGCTAAAACAAGCTTATTAAAAACTAGTGATTGAGTTTTCGGGTACTTTTCTGTTGGTCAACAAGATTACTTACTATAGCAGCCACCTCAACCATATATAGAAGGTAAAAATATCCTAAGGGACTTTTTGGAACACCTGACCATGTAAATATTGCTAGATTCAAGAAAAAAAAGTAAACTGAAACACGCAGATTTTTTTTTTAACAGTTCCAAACCACAAATAATGCTTCCAAAATTGCCAAAACCAATTCAGTTTTTGTCATTTTGAAACAACACTCAGCCCAGCAAAACAAAGTTATTTTTAATATATTTTATTTGTTTATTTATATAAAAACACTAATGCTGTAAAAGCACCACAATATTGGTGGGTTTATTTTTTCTTTCAGTTTTTTTTAGTCCAAGCTTTTGGTGACTGAAAACACTGAGTAATTACTGAAGTACAGTGCACCAACCACATTGTCAGGAGTAGAATCTTCAAGAAATATAAATAAATTAGCCCAATCAAAATTCACTAAAGCAATTTGTAAAACTATTAAGATTTTTTTAGGATAGATTCCAGGGTCAGAAGACTAAATCCTGAAAGAAGGACACGTGGAGTTTGGCTCCAGTTCAAGAAAGTCTCTAGATGCTGACCGGAGCTGTAAGCTCAATTAAGCCTCCTGTTTACCAACAGAACAATCTTACAAAAGAACAACTAAACCAAAAGAAAGCTGGCTGATAGCCATCAAGATTAATATATTTATTTGTTGCGTTCTTTATAATGCTGTACTTTGTTGAAGGATTTTCTGTACACTAGTCTTTTCTTTGTTATTTATATTGTTTCATCAAGTCCATTAATAAACATTCTGTTGGGTTACAAAATACAACTAAATTCCCACGAAAAACATTTTAAGTTTTTTCTGTTAAAGCCTAAATCTCAACAGTTATTTCAAGTCCCTAATCACTAGCTTATCTTGCCCATAATTCAAAATATATTTTTCGATGCTTCATTTAAATACAGTGGAGAAGGCAGAGATTCGAAATCCTTGTAATTAAAGTATTTTCCTACGGCTCTTGTTGAAGACAGTTTTTCATTTTTGTCTGTTGGACTAGCTAAATATTATTAAAAGCGCAAAACTCAAATCACAGACAAACAGTAAACCAGTAAACATTAAAGTGGTGCTATATTCAAATACCGTCTTCAGTAAAGAATTAATGAATATTTTCAGAGAAAAAACAAATGTACAAAGCTTCTTAAAGGTTCTTCTTCATATTTGACAGGAACACTGATACCTGCAACTCTTGGAAGTTTCCTTGAACCAATGCAGAGTTTGTGTTAAATTTCCCCCCCCCCCCCAAAAAAAATCTGTTTCCCTTGTTTTCAAAACCAAGCTCTTTTCTACTTTCGTCTAAAATATGCAGTTAATTTCCAATGTTACAACTGGTTCTTAAAGACTAGTGAACAGGAACATATGGACATACAAAGGAAAACATTTGGGAGAGTTTCAGAAGTCTTAGCCACCAGGTGCCTTCACAATGCAACGCTTTCAATTAATCCAGTACATAACACCAGACTAACTGAAAATCAAAAGTATTTATCATTCAAGCTTTTAGCCCCACAGCGTTATTGCAGGCTAGAGGTTTACAGCTTTGTATTGACAATAGTGACTAATTATACACCACATTATAAACATCCATAATTTAATCAATTAGAGCACTACAATATTGTCTTATGAATCTCAAAATAGCATGAAGGCTTTGGCATCATTACCAGTCTAACTCAGACAACAAAGGGTTTGAGACTGCGGGTGGAAATCTGATACTCTTGTTGAACCAAACTCACAATAGTGAAACTGGACAAATGACCCAAGAGTGGTTTTAATCAGCACTATTAATTTAACACCAGTTGTCACAGGGAATTCATTCTTCTTAACTGCTCACTACTGAGGTGGTTAAGTTTTTAACATACCATGAAAGCTGTTCCCTTTGACAGCACTTCAGGAGTTTGCTCATGGTGCATTTTTTGCCTTTGTTTATCCAATTTTCGCAGCGGTACTCAATTAAAAAACAAAAGCCCCACCATGAAATCCTTAAAGTAAGTGCTATTAATTGGGACAGTTGTCAAAGTATTTTAATGTTAAAGGGCCACTATTGTTCCCAGTGTCTCCTGTTATGTGTAACTTCGTATGTCCAAAGTCTTCCCACGCAACAACTGGCACTGACATTCCTCTGCAAACGAAGTAGTCCCCTTGAGTTTCAGTCCCATTCAACATAGAAGCATTTACGTTAAAAGTGTTATTCAAATCATGATGAACACTTCTAAAAATATAATGAACACATTTTCTTATGTTTCCAGTACTATGTAAGCAGATACTACTCAATGAGCTGCTAAATAAGAAAAGCAATCAAATATAGTCAACTTCTGGCAATGCAAAACAAGCCTTTACATTTTCCATTTATGATTTGATTTTTGTTTTCTTTAAACAAAGCATTAAATAGTACCTGATCTTTCATTCTTGCTTTCCTTGGTAGTGTGACTGCAATTTCTGTATCTGTTGTTATACTACCTATTCTCTGTTCTATTCCACAACTGTTTTCCTTTAATGCTGCTTCCACCTTTCCTGTAGAAGGAGCTGGGGAGGAGCGGGCTGAATCTGCAGGACGAGGTGAAATGCTTTCCATTCTCCTAGTGCTGCCACTATCCTCATCATCATCATCATCATCACTAGACAAAACAACTAAACAGAAAATATTAAATTCTCAACCACTACATTCTTCTGTAACAGAAATGTCTTTTCAAGCAACAGCTTTAAAATAATTTATGTAATTGTCCTGCAGTGCCAAAAAAGTCCACATTTATCATTACATTATGCTTTTATTAATGTTTATTTGGAATCTGCTTGCAGGTGCTCTCTCCCTCATTTTTTTTATTTCTCACAACTAACTGCACAAGAAATGGGTATCATTAACCTGGCTCTAGATACAGAAGTGAAGCCATACATTTCTTGTATGTACATTTCTTCAATCAAGAATTGGTAGTGAATAATGTAAATTAAGAAAAAAATGACAAGAAATTATAACTGACATTGTTCACATCTGCAAGACAACATGGCCTAGTAAACTAAGCACGGAAGTAGAAACACAGTTTTTCAAATTTCAGTTCTTTCCTGCTTATAAATTAATTTGAGTTTATGCAGAGAAAGCACAACAATCAACATTTTTCAAATTATGAAATTCAATTAAATGCATAGCTCAAAAGAAAAGAGGGGAAAATATAAAAAAAATAAAATCAAAGACTGTCTTTCCCTTTGGAACAATGAATGATGGATTTCTGACAAGAATGTTTTTCTTGACATTATAAAGTGTCTCTTTTTTTAAAAAAAAAAGGCAAGCCAAAAAATAATGAAATAATGTTTGTTTTCCCCAGTTTTCATCTTTCTCAGAGAGTAACTCAGTATATGAAAAGGAAATTATAAAAAGGTCTGTCCCTCTTCCCCAAAAACACATCCACAAAAAAATTCCATGCAAAATCAGAAATGTAAACCTGCAAGGACAGTTCCTTCAGTATACACTATTTTAGGTTTCCAGTTTATGGCTATACTCATGAAAAGGTACTTACTTGGATCATTTAGTTCTGATGGTCTTGTACTCCTCTGTCTTAAGTTTCCTGTAATTTTAGGACTTTTTGTCCCAGTTATAAGACCAACTTTTCCATTCTGTCGTAACATAGAATGTCCTACAACTTCATTACTCAGTAGAATATCCGTTGGACCTTTCCCAACAGCAGAACTATAAAACTTCTTTGTGTTGAACCCTGTACCCGAAGATTTTTGTCCTGTTGAATTCTGATGTATTGAAGAACGTGATAAAGGCCCCACAGATTCACTTAATGCCACAGTTTGTCTGGAGACTCTTTGCAAATCCTTTAGAGAAGCACTTTCACAATGTCGGCATTTGGTCTGATTTTCATTTGCCTGTCCACAATTTGGACAATCAGTAGAGTAATCAATTTGTTCCAAAAGCTAGAAGGGAGACAAACACACACAAAGTCAGTAACTGTGCAAGTACAAACATATAATTTCCAAATCTCACATTTAATTTCCATTCAGAATGAAGACAGACAACACTACATTAGCAATTACAATAAGCAGAGAAAGCAAAGATTAAAATACAGTTTGATTTTTTTAATTTAAAAAAATGAAAAATGTTCTAACAGGAAAAAATGCCATTTGTGGCAATTTTTAAAAAGAGATTAATATTGGACAATTCAGATCTTCCTTCTTGCTTTTTTTCTTTGCATACATAAGAGGTTGCACACCATTCAGACATACATATCCATCAACAAGAAGGTCCAGTTACATCGTTTCCATAAAAACAGTTTCATTGGACAAAAATAAAGTAACCTAAGAATCCACAGAGCAATGGTAAAGAGGACTAGAAGCCACCTCCTAGGTCATGAAGTTCATTTGTTCTCCCAGGATACTCTCTAACAGCCTGGCAAAGCATGCAGAAAAATCACTCCTTTAAAAAAACAAAAAATTAAGAAAACAAAGAGAGAGAGAACAAAAAAAAAAAAAGAAAAAAA
>VXBO01010636.1:26641-39637 GCA_013400135.1 Rhinoptilus africanus | reverse complement strand
AAAAAAAAAAAAAAGAGAAATCATTACTATCAAGAAAACATTTCCACTAGCATATAAATTTAGGTTACATAGGAAGAAAAAGCAAATGTATGGTATTTCACATTGCTAACAAAATATTAACAGCAGTAAAACAATGTAAAATGAGAAATGAGCCTGAAATGAGCAATGAAAACCCAGCATGCCTGGTTTTGCTATACATTTTCTGTTAATTGATTTAACATATACACTTCATGAACAGAATGTACACAGTAATGCAATAAAAACCTTTAATACTATACAAACCATGCTCAGATGGCATGAAAAGCTGTTAAACACCCTACTAAGATATACTTCAGAACCATTCTATTACAGAAAGTTTGTGGTTCTGTGAAGAGAATTAGCAGTGAATTCTTAAATTCCAGAGAAAGTTAGAATTTATCTATTTCACATTGGATATAGATAGACAAGTTTCCAGTGGAAATGTACCCAAAGTTCACATTAACATGCATTATCTAGAGATGGATGTAAAGGTCCTTTTTTGGTAAAAGAGTGTAAGCGAACCACAAAAAAAGAATAAAAACAACTAACCCCCCTCACACATGAGAATATATGATTGACTGGATTGACTATTCTTTAATTAGCATTGATAAAACACTCATTCATGTAATTTTCTTAATGCTCATTGCCATGCTCATTTCATCAACAGTAAGCTTACCTTTCCTTTCGGTCCAGATTGCTTAAAATATGAAAAAAGAAAAAAAACATAAGATGCAAAGCCCCACATGTGTTGCACATCACTAAATTCAAGTTATTAAATATAAACTACAACTGTTTCGTTGCCTCTTGCACTCAACTGGACTAGTTTTCAAATGAGCATTATTATTTTTCACAGCATTTTTGTAACAGTAATTATAAACACACAAATAAATGCTACTTGACAGACAGCAATGGTCAGTGGCTTAAATACTACATCGTCTTGCCTCTTTTTCATTGTATAAAATTTGGTTAATTCTGAACTCAACCTGGCTGTCTCACTTAATTCACTGCAATGTAGAACCTGACATGACAGAATCCTATTACGTGAATTAAGATAAAGCCTCATTTCCAATCCCCGATTGCCATACAAAAGGAGATAAAATAAATTTACATAACAACTTCTTTCCAACTCTTAAAAAAATATTTAAGTGCTTAAATTGAGGGGAAAAAAAAATCAGCACTAAAATTTTTAGGAGACCACATGCAATCAACTACTGGATAGAGAAGGATAAACAGAAGCAACCAGCCTCTCCTGAGGCTTTTGCTAAGAAGAATCTCCAAAAATATTTATGAATTAGGGCCACTAGTTTCAGAAGTGTCTCCTTTAACATCAGTGAATGTAGCCAGTGCTCACAACTCGGGTCCTTTGTACACACCAAGAGTGATATAAAAGTAGATCTAACTAAGCACAGCACAAAGACAACCATAAAACAGTATCTTTATTTCTCCTGCCTTTTTAAAACTCGCCATATGGAACGCTGTAAGCTTTTAATCTACGTGGCTGTTCCTCCCAAATATCAAAAGCCTAACAAACTTCTGTAATATATGCATTACACTAAAACAGAACAAACTGGTTTGTGTTTTACTTCTGTCAAATTAAACAGAGTAATAATATTACAGAGTAATAAACTAATTCTCATTTCCTTTTTACAAACAGAACACTCACAAGAATAGAGCACACACTCTCTAACCCTGTCACCCGGAAGAACAGCAGGATTGAAAGCAAATCAGGTAAAAAGGTAATCATGATAATCCTACAAAGCGCAGTATGGAAACATATTCAATCTCCACAGTGCTCTCGGTTCTTGGAAGAGAGTAAAAGGAACTCAAAACTGAATATGACCACTGCAACTTAGGCTGGGGTGGGGGTAATCAGCCCGCGCTGCATGGAAGTGGGAAAAAATAGCTTCCAACTGGACCTAGCCTTAACAAACACTGTTTTTGTGCAGGTCACATCTGAGTTTATAAATCCAGTCAGATCCAAACCAAGTCTCGTACGAAGCCATATCCAGTATCTTTGTATCCTCAGCACAGTTAATACAGGGGTTGGATTAACTGTTTACAGGTGCTGTAGAAAGTCACATTTTTGAGAATTGTAAATTTTAATGCTAAGGATACTTTAAGGCAGGAAAAAAATCTCCAGAATGCCTAATACTGTACACTGTCATTACATTAGATGCCTTGCTTGTTTTAAAATTAAAGAATCATTTAGGTTAGAAAAGACCTTTAAGATCATAGAGTCTAACCATAAACGTAACACTGCCAAGCCCACTAAATCCCATATTAACATAACACACTTAAAAGAATTAACACTTTTACATCTCAGAAAGATTAAGAAATCAGAAACCTGCACAGATCCAGGGACTATAGCGAGCAGTGTCCCTATGAATTGCTTCATGCAGCTCATGCATTAAGATTTGTTAGACATGCTGTACATACATGCTATTCCAATGCCAAGTCTTGGAGAACAGTCAGTCAATAGCTTAAGATTGAACCATGTGTCCATTAAATGAAGCAAAAATAGTCTGCCCCAACTACAATACTAGGATACACTGTATCTGAAAATCTGTTTTATCACAAGTGAGCGAATTTTAATTTCATACCCAGATTTCACTGGAAAAAACACAAATAATATTTATCAAAATATTATTTTAAAATGCCTAATTTTGTTGTACTGGAAACTTACATTTGAAATACGAATGAAACAGATACTCAGCCAGAATTTAAATTAACATGCATGTGCAAAAAAGTTGGAGAAAGATGAGAAATACAGTACAAATCACAAGCTCCAAATTCAACTTGAGAGAGATTAAACTGAGTTTCATAATTAGCTCGCCCCATGTGACACCGTCCCCCACTCAAAGAACCTAGTATAAATAACGAAATCTGTAACATCAGTGCCAGAGACTCAGTCTGCTCAGAACTAATTTAATCATGGGTTTATTTTTCATTATTGTTTCAATAATCCACTATACATTTAAGAACAACATGTTAGTTTAGTTAGAATAGTTAGAACTATTCTCCCCCTGTTGTCACTGATCACCATACCATAAAACAATTCTAGAAATGCAAACTGTGTAAAAGAACACAACTTTGTGTTGCCTGTCAATTAGTATAGAAAAAAAGCCTCATTTCCATTGTACCAGCATTTTTTTTTTTGTCTGGATATATATACCTAGAATTTTATTCTTGGTTTGCCATCAACATTCTCTGCATGTACTCCTTTCTGAGGAGACACCATCAGAATTTACTTTTAAACTCAACAATTGCTTAATGTCAGTAAAAACCAGCATAAAAAGATACTAAAAAACTAAAAATGTATTACCAAAAAAAATTACCCAGTTTATATGCACTGGAATTGTGTATTATGAACAGTTTTACAGTACTATTTTAGTTTGGTGTTTTTCTAATAACTACTGTCTTCTCATTCATAAACCTACATTTGCCGTATCAAGAAGCCTTAAGATCCCTCTTCTTTTGTAATAAAAAAGTATATCAGGAGGCCATGTTCTATTACTTTTGAACCCTCTAACTCAGAAACAGATTTAGAATCTTTCAAAAGCAGTCAACCGAGCCAACTGTCAAAAGATACTGGAATTAAAAAGCCTGTGCATAGTTCCTCTGTAAAGCTCACACTCAGTCAATTAGATGATACTGGTTCTGACATCCTCCAGTAGTAAAACATTGCTTGGAATTGTTATGACTATTTCCTGCCTTTGAAACACCTAAAATATTCTTAGAGTAAGAGTTAACTGTCTGTCGTTAATGTAAACGAACTACAATAACAACCCTGAAAGAAAACACATTTAGAAACATTCAAGATGACTACTATCCAATTACTTCATGCAATATTCAGGTTGCCTATATTAAATGTTAGTTTTCTTTCTGTGTGTCACACACATGAAGGCGCTACTTTTATTTTTTTTTTCCCCATATTACACTGTAGGCTTATAAAGAAGCAAGACACTTAGGTGAGAAAGGCAAGCTGGCAAGTCTAACATCCCCTCAAGATCAAGAATCTCTGGAGTGGACTTTCCTGCATGCTGAAGAAGCCTACAGCACTTAACTAGATAAGATGGCTGTTTCGAAGAACCACCGTAAAACAAAGCTTAATCAAGTACACTGATATTATTAAGGTCAACATTCAGGGTTTCAAGAAAGAGCAGTCTTGCATGATTTTGCTTACTTCAAATCATTTTAATTAGCACTGAAGATCAAGATTTTATCCCTTAGAATTACAAAAAAGAAAAAGTGAAAGATAAGGGCACGAATGCTAAAGAGATGCCTCATGCTTTCTTCAATGGAATATCGAATAAAAATATTCTAAAAAGGACTGCATGTAAGAAGAAAAGAGCACAGCTGGTTCAGCCTAAAACATACTGGTAACATAAACCTCGTTGTCTTCCAGTTAATTTGTGGGAAAAGTTCTTCCGATCCTCCTTAGCCATCCCTGCCTTGCGATGATAGGAAGAAATGTAAAGAAAAGGGAGATCTCTACTACTGCATCCGCTATTACTAAGGGGAAGGAAATGTCTGTGCTATTTTTCATTTACAGATGATAGTATAGTCTGAAATGGAAGGAGGCAACAATGGTGTAGATCCTCAGGGACAGGACTGCAAAATCCATTTTTCAGTCTGCTTCTTCAGTGCCAGATTAACCTAATATATGTTTGGATCACACCATTTGTTCACATTAGTATATCAGCTTTGTTTTTCTGAAGATAGCAAATGTAAGCAAGGGAAGTGGGATGAAAAAGAGGATGATGCCTATGTATGATCCCACCACTCAAAAAAATCTACACTAAAAAACAGAGAGGTAAAAAGGGGGCAGAAAAAGGAGGCTACAAAACACTGACAGGATAAAGCACCCATGTAAGCTGGTGGAAATCCATGAAATTCACAGATAAAGAGAGCTCTGAGTGGACAAATTTTGAAGGAAAATTCCTTAAAGCAATGGTTAGCTCATATGTTTGTGATACACATTGGGTGTGAAAAGCCTGTAAAAGAAATTTAAAAACAACCCTGCAATTTATAGAAGTCTGATATAGTTTAAGTTCTCGAAACAATGAAGTTTAATTCAGCATAGCTGAGTAAGATTCTCCAATTTTCAGTCATCCATTCTAACAATTATTTATACAAATGCAAAGCCTTGCTTCTGTGAGATGTCCCAGTCTTTATGTTTTATGCTGTATTTACGGACCATATAGGCTCAACTGATCTATAACTTAAATCTTTAGCTGGATTTCATTCAAGCTGGAGTTTCTGTGAGTTAGTATTTGATGATCATGTCAGTTATGTGAATTTCTACTGCATACTATATTTGTCCATTTCAAAGTATTTTCTAAATGTATCTACATTAGCAGGTGCTCTCCTACTGAGTATGTGCCATAGCGTGTTTGGTAAATTCTAAAATTATATAATAATAAGTCCTAAATGGTAAGTTTTATAAAACTTTAGTAATTAAGATCAAAGCTCACGATCAAGAATGCATCATATAATTACTTGTTTCCTTAAAGCACTTCACAGCATAAGGAAAACCATTACATGCAAAACCAGAAAGGACTTTTTTGAATTGGAACATCTGGAGGAACAAATGTAGTCTTACCTTTGGGCTGCTGTTTTTACTACTGCTGTCTGTGCATGCGCATGGTGAAAACGTCTACCATGTACCACAGTTACAGGACAAGACACATTCTGAGCATTCTCACTGCAAACATACAGAAAAACGTTTAAGGAAAGGACTGTGGTGTATTTATACATTGTCTTAGCTAAAAATCGTGGTGTCCTGCTTTTGCAATAACAGCCATACAAAACCAGAAAACAACAAAATATTTCTGAATCAATAATACAACTTGTTAGGACCCTCTGAATGGCATAAAACCATTGCAATAGACAAATATGAATATACACAATTATATTATTTTTTTCCTGGAAGAAAAAGTAAAGAATTTAAAAATTTTATTGACATTCAAAACACTGTGAACCAGCTCGCCTTTACTCAACTCCGCCACTGCAAAAAGACACAGTCTTTTTTAATGAATTAAAACCTATTTATAATTAATTTCATCTATAAATTTTATTAAGGCATAATATTAACTTCTTTAATATGACTTAGAGGGCATAACATGTGACCATTCAGAAATACATAACATTGCACATTCAGAAGTTTCCCTCATCTTCTTACTCATAAGGGAAAACAAACACAGAAAATGTATGGATGTAAGATGGCTGGTAACCGAAAAACACAACATAGCTCACAAAAAGAAAAGAGAAGGATTCTCAGGTGTTCAAAGATCTCAGCAGGATTGCACAGAGATAGTATATTCACTAATGTCTTAGAGCATTTCTTTGGTTTCTTCATTTGCTGCCTTTTAACACCGTAATCTCATTACCATGTAAACCAAGTAATTCTGGAGAGAAGATTCCTTGCCATCACCCTCTAGTAAAAGCTGACATAAAGATTCAGTAGATCAATAATACAGCATTCCTTCAGACTGTTAGACCCTAACAGTTATCCTACAGACTTCTGTGACAGGACAAACAATACTACATTTGAAATGCTCAAAAAACCATACAACTTTTAACAGACAGCACGTTGATAATGCAAAACTGTTTCAAATTATGGAACTACAACGCTTACATTTTGCTTGTAAACTTGCCTGGAAGTTTTATTTGCACTAAATAAAATCATGTGAAAAGCATTCTGATTGATTAAAAATATTTCTCAGAAATATTATTCAACAGAATTTTTGCTCCTGCCACTCGTCCTGTTACGAACAACGAAAAAAACATAAGTACCAAAAAATCCTCCAAAAGCTGAAAATCAACTCCTGATCCTTCTTCTGCATTCCCCAAAGGTGAAACTGAGCAAACTGCTAGCTTGCTTTTTAGACTTCTTTTCAGTTTAGTACTACGAACCCTTTTGGGAACCTTATGTCAAGTTAATATTAGAAGCTTTCAGAGCATTTCTGACTGATCATAAGAAGTTTGTTATGATCTATCATAACATAACCATGAACATAACAGAACAAGGCCTATCAAGCCCAAATGGTAAAACTCTCTGTTCTAGAATATGAAGTTTAGAAACATCATAAATGTTTTCAATTAACAGTTCAACTCCTCAAAACTAAACTAACCTAACAGCATCCCATTCAATCACTAACTTCTTGAAAGGCAAACACACACACCCCACATGCTTCCAAGGCAAGACTATGCAACTCCAGCTGGTCAGTTATCATCTAGACTAATTTGTAGTCAACCTTCTGTTTAATGTTGTCACCTGAGAAATAAAAAGCTGACACCTACTTGCCCTAAATACTTTAGGGCGTCTCAAATCCTCTCTGGCTTCCAGTTTAATGTCTTTGAAAGAGATACCAGAAAAGAAAACACAAGCAGAGTGCAGCAATGCCTTCTCAAATGTTTAATTAAGACTTCAGGAGTTTAAACAAGCAAGCAAGTCTACAAACACACCAAATCTCATGTTTTATCATTTTATTTGTTGAATTTGAGCTTTGTCAAACTATCGTGACTGGGAAACTACGTCTTGTGCCCCCACAGCAGAAAAAAACCTGATAAGCAGCGCTTCTGCTTTTTGCCTCACACTCAAGTAGTGAGGAACTCCAGCAGGTGCTGGAACAGAACATCGCAGCCTGCTGGGTGATTCGATTTGAGTCAAAGCAGACTGTTCTAGATGGCACACTTAAATGGTTCATATGGCATCAGATATGCTTCCAAGTAGGACAGCTATAAAACACAATCTGTTCTATAATCCTGTTGTTTGAATAGAACATACCCAGTGCAGACAGAATCACCAGAAAATTTAATCATAAAGTCCCAGCAAGTTGCTAAATGGGCACAAACTGAAATATGGGTTTGCAAGTTTCCGCACATTTTCAAGAAAACTAACATAAAACACTAAAACCAGTGTGATCCAACGACCAGAGAGTTCCTGGAAAGAAGAAATGTTCTAGAGGTCTCAAAGAACTTACAATATATTAATGATATATCTCTCCCTGACGTGACCTCAGAAACAACAGAATTGTTTAAAGTTTAGGCTCTGATGAAAACAAGGTTACACTATCACATTCAATCCTAGATCCTAGGAACTTCTTATCACCACAGATTAAAAAGGCAAAGCACAGAGGAATCTTGCACTGGGCAAAGGGATGAATCTAGAAGTAATGGAAGCATGAAATTTCAGGAACACAGGGCACAACTGTAGACTACATTAATTCTGCTGTTCGTCAAATAAATATTTTATGAAATATTATACAAAATATATCTAAAATAGACATAAGGAAGTCAGAAATTTTGATACAACTTATTGAAAACTAGCAAGGACAAAAGCAATTTAAAATAAGACCTCATGATTAAAAAAAAGCCACACCAAAAAAGTCCCCCAAAACTATTAGGGTTAAGGTAGAGCTTGAGGCTGGATTTGCTTAACCAGATCATAGATCATAATGTTTTGCTTGGTTTAAGTTTTTGTACATGCAAGTGGATATGTACAGAGAAAGTTTCTTATCACTGTCCTTGCATATCCCATCTTCCTATCACCTACTCCCTGAATTTTAGGGAATATTATACTACGATAATACTAATTTGAGTCGAGCTCTACTGATCTGAGAAGTTTTTAATCCCTATTCTGCAAACAAGGAGGGGGGAAGACTTCAACTTTGTGATAAAAATCACCATGAACAGCTCAAGAATCTCAAGTAGCTTATCTTCTTATACTAAATCTAGCAGCTTAACTGCACGATCAATCTTCAGAATTTTCTCTAGTTGAGGAGTCCAAATATTGAAAGGACAACAACCAAGTGTTTACGGCAGTCATAGTGGCCTGCACACATCCATTATTCCCAACAAAATTCCTTCATTAATGACAATTTATTAACAAGAAGGTGGATAGTTATATTTTGCATTTAAATTCAGCATGCATCTCAGTACTAGACAGAAGGCAGATGCCTGCTTTCAAAGAAGATAATGTGACCTTTAGGTAAGGTAACATACATGCAACAGGTTTTACTTTTTTTAGGTGAATTTCATGAATCATACTAGGTCTTAGGTTTATCATGTATTACCTGTCAATAGAAGAAGTCCCAATCCAAGTAACAGAACGCCTGAATCTGCTTAGACTGTCTAAAGAACCCTCAGCAATTACTTACCTTAAAAACAAAATGAAACAAGTGTACCCTTCTGGAACTTAAGAAAAATATATACATACGCAGTCAAGTATGACTGTTTTAATAGAAAAAGAAGAAAAATTACATAGTAAAATTTGATTTCACTACAAACCCCACAGCTAGACAGAAGAAAATTCTAGTTTCCAGAGGATTAGAGGAGTCTTATTTTAAATGGTTAGGTGTACTCAAAACAAACCACAAACACAATTTGCATGGGCTTCTTCACTACTAAAACAGAGCAAAGAAGTCCCGACAGATTTGTAACGAGTATTTTAATCTTTATATCTACGTTCAAGAACACAATCCTAAAAAATGGAAGTAATGAAGGCAATTCCCCAAGTACTGTCCAATTTAAAGAGCAGCAAGGTAGAAATCTGGACATAATCTTATAAATCTGTTGTGTGCACTAAAAATTAAAGACTGAAACACAAAACATCATTTACATCGCATAAATCAAGGATAATGAAGTACTATGATAATTTACGTAAATGCAAAAAGAATTTTAAAAAGGAAAAAAAGGAATATTGAGAGTTATAAAGAGCCACAAAGGAAGTGCTTAAACATGTTGAAAAATAACAGACTCCTGTGCAATGGCACAACTTTTAACCTATAACAAAAAAACTCGCCATCATTAAATGTATTTTATTCAAAAAAAGTTTTTAAGTTACATATAAGATCCTATTAGTCTATCTCAAAAATCAAGACACTGTCTGTATTCCTATCAAAGGAAAGCAGGGGAAGGGTAGGTGCGCTCTCACCAAAAAGCTAAGTGAAATCTTTTTCATAAATGTATGAACATGTCTAATCTGACCGGGTCCAAAACATCTGTGAAGAAAATGCAATGATCGTTTTGGTGTTTTATTGGACATTGGGAAGGCAATGATTTTTGTATTCGTTTTTCTCTAACAAATTGATGGACCACCAGTCCAGATTGGAAATTCTGGATTTGTTCTTTATACATCAGGCTCAAAGATGAGAACAGCAGGAGAGGACGCACATCACACAAGTCTTCAAGGATTTATTTTCTCAAATGACTCTGCGATAAGATGGTCCCACTAACCACAAAGCTCTATGGATCAGCGTGCAAGAATGATGACAAGGACATCCCTCATACAGCTACGTATGGGTTAGGTATTTGATGACTGGCCCAACTACAGCTAGCTATCTCATGAACTTTTCCTTCCTGCGAAGGTAACCAAATTGAGTGCACTTTAGTAATATGAAATACTCCCAGAGGAAGTAAAATGAATGTATCACTTTTTATTATATACTAAATAAAGAGATCAGTCTGTTACAAGCTAGGGACAGTAGTAACAAGCAAGTACAGCACCGAATGCTTAAACACTGTTCCTGTCAGCTCTAAATGCAAGCTACAATCTCACACTATCATGT
Source organism: Rhinoptilus africanus (assembly GCA_013400135.1). Taxonomy (NCBI): domain Eukaryota; kingdom Metazoa; phylum Chordata; class Aves; order Charadriiformes; family Glareolidae; genus Rhinoptilus; species Rhinoptilus africanus. The sequence continues at coordinate 29,048 of VXBO01010636.1, read as the reverse complement.
AGGAGTATGGATATTTGCCAAATCCTTTAAAGGAATAGTCCATGACTCCTAAATCAAATGACATCTTGCAGTAAGAAAAACAGAAAATGCATCCTGAGTTAACTGTGGCAATTCACAGTCATGGAAAGAAATTCTTGATGGCCACGTTAGAAATATTCTTCTACATGATAGCACTGCATAGAGGAAACAATAACACATGCAGACAACATTGGTAAGGCACTGACAAGCACACCAGTGAATGCTCTATTTTAAGAATCTTCTGGTATTTTACTAACATACTATTTAACATTTTGGAAAAGGAAAGACCTTAACAACCTAATTTTCCGTCTTTGCTCAGAAGCACACAACAGCATAGCTTCTTAAAATGCACAGCAGATAATGAAAATGTACTACAAGTTCTGTTCATTTAGCATTGATTTATATCAATGATCAAGCACATAAGTAAACATAAAACTAAATGTAGTACCTCAGTTTCTTGCTATTTCCCATCATGTTGAGGCCAATTGAGTTCCCTTTAAAAAGTCTTAAGCTTCCAGCTTTGCCTCGCCTTGCATATGTCTTTATGAAATCACCACTGGTGCCGACAGCTCCAGGCCGACAACGAAGTGACTGTAAGAAGAGAATTCACATATATTAAAATACTTGTATAAAAGTTAAAAGGAAAAAAGCAATTTGCAAAATGTTAATATAAATATTGCTTTGGCTTCATTTTCAGACTACTTCTGTGCCAAATTTCATGTAAAATATACCCCGTCTACACCCTTACTCACCAGAATTCCTTACTGAACAAAATACGAATATTTTCAAAGTGTTATGAAGCATCTTGCAGTCGTAAGCTATTTCAGTATACGTGAAAAAAAAATACCCCAAAAGCATGGAGTTGCCTATGTATCTTCTCCTTTTACATATATATATATATATACACACACACATACATATATGCATACAAAACTGGGAATCTGACAGTAATCAATCAAGGGATATAAGGATTAATATTTTTAATTAAAAATACAATCCCATTAATGACAGTTGTCTACACTTAAACCTAGTTATTCACGATCATATTTTCAGAACACTACACAAACCAACAAGATTTACGGGAGTAAGAGGAAAAAAACCATTCAGGGTAGGAGGAAAGACAGCTTGTGCATATGTTGCTAAATCAACACAGAAACTTTCATTTTGCAATGCCACACAGATGACTAAGCAACATTGTTAAAGAACCCAGCAAGCTTTAAAGATACATTTTCAACAGAAATAAACAGAGTACTTACCTTTCTTTCTTCATTGGCACTGAAAGGCCCATCACTGTCATCTATGCTGAGCAGATTTGCCTCACTAGATAGGTGTGAGAGAGAAAAGCAGATTCATTGTAATGCAACAGAGCACCATCAAAACATTTTAAACACACAAAGGGGCTTTTTTTTTCCCCTTTGCTCTTTAAATTTAAATGCATTACACTCACGTTGTGTTTATACGCCCAAAACATCAGGAACATAAAGCGGACAACATAATGATCCAGATGTTATGTGAACCTGAACTTAAAGTGTATATAAAACTATTTCACAAAAAGCAAAATTAAAAGAATGTTATTAATTAAAAATAGAGAACACTACTGAACCTTCAGCATTGTTATGGCAATGTTACTGACATGAAAGATTCTATACAATCCTGTGCATAAATTAAGTCAAATACTAAATTAACCTGTAAAACAGTCCAAGTTTGTTCATGCATATCAATGTTCAAGTATGTAGTGTAAAACTGCAAACTTCACAGTGCTTCAGGAGAAGAACCGATGTATAACTAAATTTTATCCCATAGGAATTACTGCCAAAATACGTCTTCCTAGAAACAGCTTATTCAGTTTGGCTCAACTTTTCCTTAAAATGTGTTTCTTTAGTATTTCTATGTCTGTAATCTTCAGCTATTGCAATGGGGAAGAAGATATTAAAAAAAGAAACCCACTCCATGATCCTGTGAAAACATATTCTTTCTAGTAATAGGCAATTAGCCTCAAAAAAGTATTTAAATTAAAACCCCAAGCAAACACTTTACACTGACAGCAACTAGCTCAGGCTAACACATTCTTGCTTCTAGGAGAAGCAATCTGCAGATAAGCCCTTCTCATCAATCCTGGTAAGGTTACTCCTTTCTTAGCCTCGACAAAATAATACATTAGCCAACTTGTAATTGCATGGTTTGGGAGTTTTTAATTAAGATCATTCAGGCAGAAATTACTTAAGAATACAAGCAGTTATGCCAGGGGTTCTAAGGGAACAACTGCACAAGAGCAACAATGATGGAGGTGAAGGTGGAAACATTTCTTAGCTGCAGGTATGACATGTTGATTTCAATATACAGCGACTTCAGCTCTTTATATATAGGTAATCACTCAATACCACTACCA
>VXBO01010636.1:0-19938 GCA_013400135.1 Rhinoptilus africanus | reverse complement strand
AGGGCTACGAAGCTGGTGAGGGGTCTGGAGGACAAACCTTACGAGGAAGGACTGAGGGAACTGGGGTTGTTTAGCCTGGAGAAGAGGAGGCTGAGAGGAGACCTCATCACCCTCTACAACTACCTGAAAGGAGGGTGTAGGGAGATGGTGGCTGACCTCTTCTCCCTGGTGACAAGGGATAGGACAAGAGGAAACAGGTTCAAGTTATGTCAGGGCAGGTTTAGATTGGATATCAGGAAACATTTTTACACTGAAAGGGTTATTAAACATTGGAATAGGCTGCCCAGGGAGGTGGTGGATTCCCCATCCCTGGAGGTGTTTAAGAAAAGGGTAGATGAGGTGCTTAGGGACATGGTTTAGAAGTGGTTTTTGTCAGGGTAGGTTAATAGTTGGACTTGATGATCTTAAAGGTCCCTTCCAACCTCACCGATTCTATGATTCTATGACTTTGGTGTAATTTAAATTTGTGTTTTCTTACTATGTTCTTCTTTACATAGTTGAAATGCATTTAGAAACAATTAATACAACTCTATGTTTTAATATAAAAGAAAAAAAAATCACCAACAACAGATGTCTAGGGTAAAGTATAAAAACTGCCCACAGAAATAATTATTGCATATTCAACCTCTGCTTCCAGCCACTTATGTCTACCGAGGACTTCCTGAGCCATGGATGACATTTTTGTGTTTAACAGCCATTGATACCCTTTTTCTTCTCCCTGCTTGCTTTTTTAATCAAGCCTACTTTACAGAATCAACAGCATCTTGCAGTAGATAGCTTAATTATACATTATATGAGTAAGTATCTCCTTTTGGTTTTTCTGATTCAATATGGCATCGTTTGCTCCTACTTAGTACTCTATCCCTTCAGTTCCTGTGCTTTGGAAGACAGTAGTAAGTAATCCTTCCCTATTCACTAATGATTGCATAGATCTCTGTTATGTTCTTTCATGGTCATTCTTTTCCCAGGCAGAAAAAGAAAAAAAAACAAGTCACTTTTCCTCACATAAAAGCTGTTTCATGCCTTTAAAACACTCTAAATGCCTCTCTGAACCACTTCTAGTTTACTGTACCCTTTTTGAGATGAGGATACCAACACTATGAGGAATATTCAAAATGCATGCGTGCCATGGATTTCTACAGAAGCAGTATGATGTTTCTGTTTTGCTTTTTAGTCCTCTCCTAGTAAGTCTTAACACTGGATTTGCTGTTTTCACTGCTGTGGAGAACTGCATTGATCTTTATCTACTATGTAATTCCATCTTTCACTCATGGTTGGTAAGAACCAGCTCAGGGCCAATTACTGTCTACGAAAATTCTCTTTCCTACTTCTTATTCACTTGGACTACCTGGCATTTACTGACATCGAATTTCATATACGATTTTAACCCGCATAACCCAAAATCTGAGCATCTGCAATTTTTTTTAAATAGCTACCCATTATACTAACCCAAATAAAATCTGGAACATCTATAAACTTTGCCATCTCACTATTAATCCATTTTCTTTATATCTGTGCACCAGTGTTAACACAGAGCCTTGTGGAATTCAATGAGCTACTCCTATAACAAAACAAAATTTTTGCCCTCTCTTTCCATCTTTTGACAGTTGTTCCTTGTAAAACTTTCCACTTTATCCAGAGGCAACTTAGCCTCTCCTAAAGCCTTTGGTAAAAGACTTTACAGAGGCAATGATGAAATTGATTCTGGCCTTCATTATCATTTCTATTAATTTGGGTCATATAGTCACAAAGATCATGGATGTAAAGCTTCTCAGATTCCTCCACTGCCTTTTTAAAAAGCTGGTATCGGTATCATACTAGCTACCTTCTTTACCTGTAGCCAAAAGACAATGCTTCTTGCACCAAGTAACACACTACAACTTCCTCTTACAACATGTGCATGAACACCGTTCGATCCTGTTGCCTTGTTTGTTGTTTGCTTAATGTGTTGCAATTTCTTCCACTGGTGTTTCATTTTCAATCATATACTCGATCACATTCCTTCTTATGAAATATTCTGGCATAAAGACCTTTGTAAGTGCCAAAGCAGGTGTCAAAGGAATTTTGTTTTTTAGCTGTGACCTTATATTCTCCAAAGCCACTTTTTACAACTCAGGTGTCTACCAGCCCTACAGATATTCCATAAACTTTTCTGGTGAGTTAGAAGAAATACTTAATGATAGTTTTTATGCCTGCTTAATCCTCCAGCTTTTTTATTATTCTCTATTTTCATCATTTGGACAAAAGTTCAGAGTCAAGAAGAATGATGTTTTATTTCAGACATCTCCCCTCAGGCTGCTGTTTAGCCTTGCCAACATTTTGAGGGGCCTTTTGAAGTCTATTTAAATAAGCAGCACGCATGTGCTATAAGCCTTCAATATGGTGTCTTTAAATAACTCTCAAGCTGTCTGCAAATATTTTACACTCTGGCTGCATGGAATGGTTTAGGTTGGAAGGGACCTTAACTATCATCCAGTTCCAACCCCCTGCCATGGGCAGGGGGGACATCTCCCACCAGACCAGCTTGCTCAAACCCCATCCAGCCTGGCCTTGAACACTGACAGGGATAGGGCATCCGTAACTTCTCTGGGCAACCTGTTCCAGTGCCTCACCACCCTCACAGTAAAGAATTTCTTCTTAATATCTGATCTAAATCTACCCTCTTCTAGTTTGAGGCCATTACCCCTTGTCCTACTAGTACATGCCCTCACAGAAAGTCCCTCTCCAGCTTTCTTGTAGGCTCCCTTCGGATACTGGAAGGCTGCTATAAGGTCTCCCTAGAACCTTCTCTTTTCCAGGCTGAACAATCCCAACTTGCTCAGCCTGTCTTCATGAGAGAGGTGCTCCAACCCTCTGATCATGTTCATGGCCCTCCTCTGGACTTGCTTCAACAGGTCCATGTCCTTCTTATGCTGGAGGCCCCAGAGCTGGATGCAGTGCTCCAGGTAGGGTCTCACGAGAGTGGAGTAGAGGGGAAGAGTCACCACCCTGGCCACGCTTCTTTTGATGCAGTCCAGGATGCAGTCGGTTTTCACTGTTGGCTCATGCTGAGCTTCTCATCCACCAACACGCTCAAGTCCCTCTCCTCAGGGTTGCTCTCAATCCATTCTATGTCCAGACTGTATTTGTACATGGGATTGCGTCTTTTAGTTCTTTTCAAAAGTTTCTTAAGATTTTCTGTAGTCCTTTTTTTTTTTTTTTTTCTTCTGTGCCTGCTATTCCTGCAGCTTTTAGAATTTCTCTTAACAGGCTACTATAGTCATCATCCCGGTCAAGTAACTGGCAATGTAATTCCAATGTCATACTTATCACATAGTCCTTGAATCTATCTGGATTTCATATAACTTTTGGAGCCATTTAACTCTGATCTGACTTGGAACGTTTTCTGGAACACACAGTTCTTCAATCAACACAATCAATTCTCCACCAGTCCCCCCTTTAATCTCAATTTGTCATAACATCCCTCTAATTATTTTCCTTCTATTTAATTTCAAATAAATTAATTCTGCCAGTTTCCAGTTCTCCCATTTTACCTAAAATATTTTACTAGGTTTCTTCACAGAAATGAAGCAAACACTTCTCTTGGCATGGGGTTTCTTTCGGTCCTTTTTCTGTTTAAATTGGACTATGTGTACACAATTTTCCAAACCAGTTCCTACCTTAGTTTTACCAACTTCAGTACTTTTTTTTTTAAATAGTTTTATCCACTGAGCATAGATTACATCAAACCATGTGCTGCTCCACATGTATCAGCCTCTGCCCACTCTCGATGCCACGAGACTGCTTCTGATTTTGTTTTGAGAAAATCCACCGCCACTGCACAGAACTCCCTCTCTAAAGAAGAAGTTTGCAGATATTAACTCATCTTCCCTGCACATTTTTTTCTGACATTGCAACTGTCCTTTGTGGCCCTGTACCTGCTACAGAATATGCTAAGATTCCTATCACGTGCAACGATGCTGCCAGCTCTTCTGTTGCATTCTCTACGAGTCTTCAGATAAAGTTTACCATCTCTGCTCCCATGAGACAACTTGCCATGGATTCTGTCTACTGTCATAAACACAGAAACCTACTTGTGCAATAATCCAGTCCACCGCCACAGACCAGCTCAGTTGTCCATGGAATAATAGTCTTACTCTGCTCACTCAGGTCTGGATCAATTTCCACTCTCTCTAGTATTCTTGGTCCTACCAAAAATGCCAATCTACAAGTATACCATCAAGTTAGTTAGAAATCAGGGGTAAAGTTGAGCCCAGGAAGAAGGGAGGAGTGGGAGGAAGATGTTTTTAGATTTGTTCTTCCTTCTCATTATCCTCCTCTGATTTGATTGGTAATTAATTAAATTAATTTCCCCAGGCTGAGTCTGTTTAACCCATGATGGCAATTGCTGAGTGATACCCCTGTCCTGATCTTGACCCAGGAGCCTTTCATCATATTTTCCCTGCCCAGGGACAGCTGAGGAGGGGAAGTAATAGAGCAGCTTGGTGGGCACCTGGTGACCAGCCAAGGTCAACCCACCACAGATGCCAGAAGCGTGTATTGGCCACACAAAGACCAACTTTTCTAGGAAAGCAACTTTTTCAGACGAATCTGTATTCTTAGAAGAACTCCCTACAGCCAGAATACAACATTAGAGACTTTAAGGTCTCTATTTCAGTACACACAAGCTTTTAGAAGTCTTTCATCTGCTGAGATCACATCTCTTTCTGTGTCCAAGAACCACCCTAAACATGAAACCTAAATCAAACAAAGGTTTCATTCAGGACCAAGGAGTTTTTCCAGGAGGACCTGAACTTTAGTTTTTTTCCCCCCCAGGTACGCTGGTTTGAAAAAAAGAAATAACAGAAGCCTCATCTTACAAATGCTTAGATTATCGTAACTGCAACAAATTTATCAGATACTGCGTCCTTCACACAAAAAATGCAAATTAATTTCAATGTGCTCAGAATCATTGCCTTCATACAGACTCGTATTTAAGTAAATTAAAAAGAATGCTTCTAAGCTTTCTAATCTATCGTTCATTTAAAGTCATCACATATATTAGAAGGATAAAAGTACTCATAAAAATCTGACACAGAAACATTTTTTAATTGTTACCTTCCCTGTTGTTTCACTATTCTTTCAAAAAGTCTTTTTCGGGCTTCAATGCAAAATAGCTTTTTATCTTACAGCTTTGATACTACCAGCTCTAGTATGTCAACCGTGTAACCACAGTGAAGCTGTGTTTTCACATTCTGAAGCAGGACTACATGAACAGCTTTATGCACCCCTCACACTACCTAAAAGCTGGGGCTTCCTGCTCCTGTCCTGTACCCGACGTACGTCAGCACAGACGTTTCTTCACCAAGATCAAACCTGGCGAAGGAAACTAATTCAGGCAAAAATACCTTGAGCGGCGGGGGCAGGGTAAAGTTATTTTTCAACCATATCAGTTCCCCCCTCTGTTCAACCACACTACCACAGCACAGCTATGACAGCACAGCAGAGATAAGAGGCATCCAAGAACTAAGACTGGTTTAGGCACTAAGGATACCGAAGAAATCTGCATGGAACCATAGCCTAACCTACATTTATAGGTACAGATTTAGAGATTTATTGCTTAAAAGATGCTTTAACTTTTCTCTCCCAAAACTAGCCGCAGATGCAAAAAAAGTTGTCATTTCCAGTAACAGGCAGTAATCATAAATTAATAGTAAGTGAGATATTACATGAAGCACAGAGTTCAGTAGTAAAGCTCTATGATACCAGTGTTAACAAATACAAAGTATGGACATTCTTTCACACATGAAGGCAATTTAATTTCTCAGATGGCTAATAAAAACACCACCCTTTCAAGAACATGATGTCAACAGAAAACCAATGATAAATACTGAGTATACACTCCTGGACAAAAAGCACACAAAGAAAAAGCATTTGTAAGAGGTCTGTAGTACAAAGAGGGAACAAAATCCGCATATTCTGATAAACAACATTTTTTCTTTCCTTTTCAGGACTTTCATACACATCGGGTTGCTTACAGTGCAGAATGCTTGGACTCAAGAAGACAGAATCGCATAATTTTGATCATTTGCCAAACTGTGTTTAATATTTTCTAAGTATTAACAAGGAGTAACAGAGGAGGACAGAGCTCTGAAGTATGGTAAACATTTTCTTTGCAATGTCTTTGAAGGTTTTTCTGGTAAGATAGCAGTGGTAACCACACACTGGACAATGAGCGTTTCTTGACCTTTTCTACTGATTCTCCCAACAGAGATGTAGAGGTATCACCCAAGGATGCTGCCCTTATGACAGCATCAGAAAACAATGCAGAAGTACTTCAAGAGGGCTTCTTTATTTACACCAGCAGCAAAAAGAATGCTGAGGAAAACGTGAACACACTGCTCAATGAGATAGCAATCTAGTGACATAGGACATGGAAACAACTGAAGAACTTGATCCTTCNCCCCACCCCGATTTCAGTGGTAAATTCTACCCTCTGACCTCCCAGTTCTCCAACAATATCAGCAGAGCCTTTTGGGAATGTAACACCACTCATTGTCAAGGAAGATATGATTAAGGAACACTTAAGTCAGTTGTACATGTAGAAGTCCGTCAGACTAGACAGGATGCATCTGATGGTATTCAGGAAGCTTGTCACTGTCACTGGTAGGCCACTGTATACTGTTTTTGAAAGGTCATTGCATGAGAGAGGTTACTAATGACTGGAAAAACATCATAGCTATCTTCAGGACAGGCAACAAGGATGATCTGGTGAACTACAGGCTGGTCTGCTTCACCTCAACCCTTGATAAGGTTATGGATCAAGCCTTCCAGGAATCCACTCCCCACTACACAATAAGAAGGTAGACAGCCAGCATGGATTTACCAAGGGCAAATTGTGCCCAACTAACCCAACCGCATTCTGCAGTCAGATGGTCGGCTGTGTAGTGTGAGAAAGTAATGACTATTGCAAGGCCTTTGACATGCTCTCCCACAGGGTCCTTATAGCCAGACAAGAAAGACAGGAATGAGTAAATGAATGAGAAGGTCAGAGGAAAACCAGTTGGACCATTGGGGTCAAAGGATGATGACTACCAGGACAAACCCAGCTGCTGGCATCCCTCAGTGATCAGTACTAGAGCAAATACTGTTTAATCCCTTTGTTAATAATGTCGGGGCTGGGATCAAGTGCACTGAGCAAGTCTGAAGACCATACCAAATTGGGGAAGCAGCTGACACACTGGAAGCAACCAGAGCTGCTATTCAGAGGGACCTGACAGGCTCGAGAAATGGGCTGACAACAACCTTATAAAGTTCAGCAAAACCAAAATGCAAAGTCCTACATCTACAGCCAAATAAGCCCATGCAGCAGTGCAGGCTGGGGGCCTGCAGCTCTTCAAGAGGATCTAAGGGTCCCAGTGGACAGCAAATTGAACATGGATCAGCAGTGCACAACAAGGAAGGCCAACCTCATGGCATATCAGCAAAAGTTTATCCAGCAGTCAAGACAAGTGACTCTTCCCCTCCACATGGCACTTCCATATGAAATTGTAACTGAAGTACTGCATGCAATTTTGGCTCTCCAGTATAACAAAGGCACTGACACACTAGATGAACTTCAGTGAAGGGCTGTCCAGATAGCCATGGGGATCAAGCATATGACATAGGAGGGGAGGCTAAAAAAAATGGGTTCATTCAGCCTTCCAAAGGGGGGAAGGGAGACCTTCTTGCTATCTTCAACTACCTAATGGGAAGGCAGAGAGAAGATAAAGCCAAACTCTCCACAGAGACACACAGCAAAAAGGAGAAGGGGCAATGGACACACGCTGGAACAAAGAAAATTCCAACTCAACAAACAAATTTATTTTTTGCTATGAGGGTGATCAAGAGTGGACCAGGCTGACCTGAGAGGTCCCGCAGATTGAACAAAGCCCTAAGCAAACTGCTCTAACTGGGCCTGGTTCAGACAGGAGGTTCCAACCCACGTGGTTCCAACCAGCAATCAAGTAAAACCAGTGACTACGCACAGGTACAAAGAATCACCTAAGGCAACTGCGCTATCAACACAAACACTTCCAAAATGAAGTACCTCACTTTCCTTCTTTTCTTTCTCTGAGTAAGTATGCCATCCACTCAAACTTTCCACCTAAGTAAAATAAGTTGAATAACATCAAAAGTAGGATCCAACAATAAAGGAGAAAAGAAAAGAAATAAATAAACAAACAAGTAGGATCCAACAATAAAGGGGGGGAAGAAACAAATAAATAAACAAGTAATTTTTCATCTCTAGTATTATGAATATATATAATTCTCTACTTACATAAGACCTTTATTTCTACACTGGAGACACACTAAAGATTCGGAAAGGAAGAAGAAAGTTAGGGCGTTTTTACAGGCAAGATAGCTAGAGGAGATATCTTCCTACTTCATAGGAAAAATTGGAGGATAAAAGGTTAGGTTAGGCTAGGGACAATTTCTGAACTGCCAATTTACTCTCAAAATGTGAAAAAGCATATAAAGCTAACAAGCCATTTCAAGGAAGATGACACTTGAATAAAAATTCCAGAATACAATTTCTGTGGTAAATCAGTATGTGATGTTAGTCACATATCATCTCAAATTCTGAACCCTGGAAGAGTTTTACAAGATAAGCAAAACACAGCAGGAAACCTTACAGTATGTTATGTATCTGATTTGCACATTTCTGATTTTAGACATAGTTATGCACCATGGGATCCAGCTTCATAAAAAAAGCTAAGCTTGTGCAACTGAGAATATAGCAGCACTAAACAAACAGCAATCTATTTTTAGAAAGTGCTGAAAGGCAGTTACAAACAGAGTAAGATTAATAACCTAGCCTAACTACCTGGAAATTAGGCAACCAACACTTTGAGAAGGTTTCCAGATTTGCTGCAATAATTGGAACATCAGGTTGAAATAAAGCATATTTACATACCAAAAGGAAAAAGACCCCCCCCAAAAAAATCAAGAATTTGTATTATCTAGCACTTCTGAATTTATCCTGCAAACTTTCAAAGATGATGTCAGATAGGTATTATCCCCTCTATAAAAACATACAGAAATTACAGTCCAAAAAAGGTTCCATGAAAATAACTTGCAGAAGAAGAAACTCTAAAAAATAATTTAAATAGAAAAAAAAGTAAGACAATTCTTCGATGTTGTCAACTGTTCAAAATTCATCAAAAATGGAGAGGTAAAAAAAAATGGACACACAAAACCGAAACCCTTAAAAAACAAAAAAAAAACCCTCAACAGTTTGGTCAAATAAAAAAGGCACATCTCAGAAAAATCTGAGCAGGGAAACGGGGAAAGGAGGATGAAAGAGTTAGTTAAACTCTAAGCTGTAAGAAAAATTTGCATTTGCCTTTCTGTAAAGGCCAAAGACCTGTTTTTTCTCCCTGCTCTTAGTGACACAGGCAAGCTTTCATACCCGACTGAGAGGGCAGTCAACTGGATTAGATTGCTGATATGGCTGAAAAGTAATACAGACTAGCTCCACCAACACTTCACTCCCTTCCCCCTCCCCCCGGTAAGTTTCCTGCCCATTTAGTTCCTTCAGCCAACTTGCCATGAAGCCAGAGAAGTGCCAGTGTTGACTCAAGCAAAACTGTGAGCGCGCTGTCTCTGGAAGGGGCAGCAGGACCGTCAGTCTGAGCAGCACAGAGCAGTTCGGAAGGCCTGGCTGTGATGGAAATTGCTGGCACAATTATTTGTATGGCCATACAGTACAGCCCCACACGGACTGCCACGAGTTAAAGAATGACCCTGCAAATACACATACGGTTAAAAATCAAGTAAATCGTGTCTGTTTATAAAAAAAAAAAACCACTACCAAAAAAACAGAGAAACACAAGACAAATACAAGCAACAGCCTCCTGCTCACACTATATACTTCAATTCCCTTCGCAATTAGAGATCATCAATGCAGCGAGGCATGATGTAACGCACCTACTTTACTGCATCAATAACATATAAATCTTTGTAATGGAAGTATCAAACTTCACTAGATCTAACAACAATAAGTTTAAGAAACACTGACAACTGCTAATTAATACACAGTATGCTAAAATTCACTAAGCAGGCTTTATTTTAAAAAAGCTAAAAAATAACTGACATCCCTGAAAAACAAACATTTTCTCAGTAATTACTTGTAAAGGCAGTGAAATGAGGAAGGGCTATCAATCAACTAAATTTTAAAATAACTAAGTAGCACAGGCCAGCTTGGTAACTGCACCCAGTTATGAATCTACTTTTCAAGAAATACCACTAAAAAGACAGCTGAAGCAAAACGTCCAACTTCTTAAGGGACCATCCTGCAACCGTAGATGATTTTCAGCCACCTTCATCCAAACATGAAACTCATGCTTACCTTGATCTATCAGTTCCTTCTATCACAGTGCACAGAGTCTTTCTTCCAAGTAAACAGCAGTGTCTTTACTACAGCTAACAAAGGCTTTTCTAGATGACAAAGAACTTCTTTACTACACTGATGACAAATATTTCTTTTTTGTAGTATTCATCAGGTGAAGATTCAGCTACAACATTTTTGCTTTACAGCAGAACTAGTAGTCCAGAGGTTCACTTTTGAGAGTTTATTTCACTTGTAAAGGAACCTTAAGCTGCGTCTTGAGCAGTAAGCCTTGGCAGAAATAAGGTTATGATGGACTCTAGTGTTTCTAAAAGAAGTGAGCTTCAGAAATTACAAAGGCAATTGTAAATGTGAAAGCTAACATCTACTGCATAGTTCAAATTCTCATCTAACGGGCTCTTGAATACTCTTTCTGTTAAGACTGTCGTATTAAATTCTGTCATCAGCAGGATATTCATGTTTTGCTAAATGACCCATAACAATTGGACATGCCAAACAAACACAACATTATATCCTACAAAATTAATAAAAATACATCAGTAGAGTGACTTTCAGTACAAGTGAAACAACTGTATAGCACTAGATAAAAACATTCTCATGAAAATAACAAATATTTTTGCAGCTGTTTCTTACAGACATAAATTTATAACATTACATAATATTAATCATGTCATATAGCATTATGTTTTACCACACCAGCAAAATATTATTGGTATTTATCATTCCTAAAACATGGTTGTGGTAAATCTTAAATTAAAAAAAAAAAAACAAAACACAGGGAGACTTTGCTCTATCTACAGCTTATATGGTCTGAAAACAAACAAAAACATAGGAAGGCTTTGCACAGAGGTTCTGAATCATCACTGTTCTTTGTTTGAAATCATTCAAGATTCAGCCCTAGAGAGATATCCCAAATTCAGTGTCTTTCACTTCAAGTTATTTTTTCATAGGAATTACTGGGACACACATTCGGAAATACTCCCTCACCTCATGCAGCACCTACAGCACTAGCCCGTATCAAACACTTCTTAGAGGCCTGCTGACCAACCGGGGAAGAATAACCACAGCCTGTTAATTTATTCCCTCCAGCCTTCACCATAAACTTCCGCACAGATCCTGTTATTTAAAATAACTGATTTTCTCTGGGCAGAATACAGCTGCTGTTGCACAAAAGTATTTATTTTAAAGTATAAGTTATGTATTACACCTTAACCTGACTTAACCACTCACCAGAGAGCGATAAGAGGGGGAATGCGCTACTCCTGCTACTCCTCTCACACGCAGCATCTGTCTGCCCTCTCCAATCCAAGCCATTGTCCTGCCTCTCCCGCTTACCCTTCAGTGAGCAAACTCAACAGAGGTCTGGCAAAGCGCCAGCCTGGCAAGACAGCACACAACAAGTTCAATCTCCTTGGCAATAAACTGGGAAGCCTCAGGGGTGGTGAACAGTACAAGACACACCACGAGGCTGGAACCTCGGGGCAGGTGGGAGAGAGGGAAGATTGGCAGACCTCTCTCCCCCCCACCTGCAGCAGTGAGCCCTTAAGAGCAGCACAGCTGCAATACATAATCTCTCTAATCACAGAATAGTTTGGTTTGCAAGGGACATTTAAAGGTCATCTAGTCCAACCTCACCTGCAATGGGCAGGGACATCTTTGACTAGATCAGGTTGCTCAAGGCCTAGCCTGGCCTTGAATGTTTCCAGGGATAGCACGTCTACAGCTTCTCTGGGCAACCAGTTCCAGTGTTTCACCACCTCCAATCATAAAAAAAATTCTTCCTTATATCCAGTTTAAATCTTCCTTCTTCAAGTTGCTACAGGCCCTACTAAAAAGTCTGTCCCCATCCTTCTTATAAGCTCCCTTCAGGTACTGGAAGGCTGCTATAAGGTCTCCCTGGAGCCTTCTCTTCTCCAGGCTGAACAACCCCAATTCTCTCAGCCCGTCCTCACAGGAGAGGTGCTCCAGCCCTCTGGTCATCTCTGTCACCCTCCTCTGGACCCACTCCAACAGATCCATGTCTTTCCTATGCTGAGGGCTCCAGAGCTGGATGCAGTACTGCAGGTGGGGTCTCACCAGAGCGGAGTAGAGGGGCAGCATCACCTCCCTCACCCTGCTGGCCCCACTTCTTTTGATGCATCTCAGGTCATGTCCAGCTTTTCATCCACCAGTACCTTCAGGTCCTTCTCCACAGGGCTGCTCTCAATCCCTTCATCCCCTGAACTGTACTGATACTGGGGGTTGCCCAGGCCCAGGTGCAGGACTCTGCACTTGGCCTTGTTGAACCTCATGAGGTTCACACTGGCCCGCTTCTTGAGCCCTCTGGATGGCATCTCATCCCCCAGGTGTGTCAACTGCACCACTCAGCTTGTGGTCGTCAGTTAATAATGTTCTCTTAGTCCATATGCCCAAACCAGTTAATAATTCTAAGCCTTGCAAAGAGAACCAATAGTTGGCATGCAGCTTTGCATCTAAAATGGAGTCACAGCATGGTAAGACAAAAGCAGCGATGTCACAGTTCACTGCTTTAGAGAATACATACACCCAATTTATCATTGCGCTGTACAAGACAACAGCATTGCACCTTAATCATTTTATTATTCTTTGGATAGTCTGAAAGCATTATTTTCAAATTTGATATCCATGCTGCAAATTGCTAGTGTACACTACCTATAAGACATCAGCATTCATGGATTTGCTACAATCCTTTTAATAACAACTATCCTCATACATTAGAAATTATATTAGAACCTAATTTCTTCCACAGATTATTTAGAAAAAAGTTACTCAAACAGGAGCATTGACAAAATGCTATTTCTTTAACTCACAGCAGACATTACACTATAAATTTAAAAAAAATCTAACTTCTCAAAAGTTATTTGCTCTTAATCATTCCTGTTAGCTACAGTAACCCAAATAACCATTAGCTATCCTGTATTCTGATTTATACTAGACCGTAATTCAGAGACTGAATTCCATTTGGCACAAATCCCCAGTTCCGAGCAGGGAGACTACACCATACAAGAAAATTAAGTAAGTTTTCAGTACTTTGACGACATTTTATTACAAGTACTCAGAAGACATCTCACAAATACGCCTATGTACTAATGAACTACTAAGCTCTACTTACAACATGCCAGTAGTTCTCAAAAAGAGCTTCCAACCTAAACATGCGTCACTGAATTAGGCAGTGATTGAATGATTAAAAATACACCACTTGATTTTAACCAATTATTTAATAACTGGTTATCTTTTTCACATTTCCTAACTCAGCAGCAGAACAAAAAACATTTTTTATCTTGTATTTTTGAAGGACTGGGGAAATAAAGATTACCAGGTGATTATTTTTGCATCATGATATCCATCAACACAGGCTGCTGAGCACCCACTATTGAAATGCTGTTTATTCCTGTGAACATAACATCCACAAGCAACTGACTTGACCAACAGTGACACCACCTTGGACTTCACCACAGCTAAAGATCAGCTTCACCTGAAAATATTACACATGCTAGGCTACTGAACACAGTAAGAGGAAGTTTAAGACCACATGCTTTTAAAAATTAAACGTGTAAAATAAAATTAGCACCAGGTTTAATTCTGTACAATATATACGAACAGTAATATTTTTACTAGTGCTTAATTTTCTTAATTTTGAGCAAAACATAGTCAAGCACAGAGCTTCAGAGACATTTCAACCTATTTAAGAATATCTCTCCAAACAGAAACCAAGTAAGTCCTAAAACAGGCAAAAAGAAAGAATCTTTCCAAATCTGCCTCCCCTCCCACAATGGAAGTGCCTTTTAGAACAACAGAGTTAAGAGAAGAATTACATTTGCCATTTTTCCCCAAAAAAGAATTTGTTCTCTACAGCCTCCCTCACCACAACAGGTCCACTTTATCTTGTTTTCTCAGCCTCCTGCAGTACCTTAAGCTATCCTGTACACTCTTCCACTCCTTTCTGCAACGCTCACACAGATGGAGGTATACACTGACCTGTGCACTGAGTCCTCTAGCTGCCGTGACCCCTGACTGCTCAGCCAGTACCTGCACCAACTCTGCCTAGCAGCAAACCAGACCATACTGAGGCATCACCGAAGCCTTTGCTTCAAGGGCTACTAATTTTGACTTCTCTGTTTACAGAAGCAGGCAAGTTTCACAAAATTTCTAGCTATTTACCTGCAAGATCTCTACTCCTCTGCAAACAAAAGGGTTTAGCAGCTATTAGTAGGAAGGGAGGAGACAAAATGATGAGAGATTACTCAAAACCCCCTCACATTCTTATAAAGCAGTATTTAAAGTGGTGAGTTTGGTGATTAGTCTCACATTATAGGATATGCTACAACACCAACCACCTCGACAGCCCTCAGTTATCTCAATTAAGAGATATGGCTAAAACTACAGAAAAGGTGAAGTCTGATACAGCACTGAAATCCATGCACAGCCTTCTAGAAACAAGAGTAATAAAAGCCAAAGTTCTCCTTGAAACCATTGCAATACGTAATCCATTGTTTTATCCTTGTACATAAAACAAGAAGAAAAATACTAAAATATCCAAATAGGCTCATTATAAAAGTGTCTGTGCAAGTAAGACGTGCAAAATGTTGGTTTATGTTTGCTATCAAGCCACATACTGATGTTATTACTATTAATTTTGTATTTATACTTACATAAAGTGTAAGGACCTCTTTTAGGAACATTTTCAATTTAATTTTTTTTTTGGGCCACTAAAACCCAGTATAATTTCTGTACTTTTTCTGAGGAAAGAGTAGTGCTTTACTACCAAATCCAAGTGCTAGAAAATAAGAGGAGGCATCCCATACAAGATAGTTACTCTTACACCTGAAGCTTCGATGTCCCACTTTGTGCAAAATCATTACAGCAGCAGCTACTTCGGAAAAAATACCAAATAATAAAAGCCTCCATAATGAAACCCAAAAAATTCCACACAGGTGCTTTCCAATTTAGAAAGCTGAGGACAAGCCTGGGCTCCTAGAATTCTGTGTCTCAAAATTAAGAAGGTGGTCATGATATGGAAGAGATCTTGGGCACAAGCTATTATTTTAGAATGCGCTATCAAGCATACTACAACATACGTTACAGAGCATTCATAAATAAGTTTATTTTTAGTATCCTTCTACATGCTTTAAGAAACAGCCTGTCTTTCTTAATACTTCATGCTACCTATCATCCAAGTTAGATTGGCATATACAAAAAATAAGACAGTAAGAAGTTAGTTTCAATTTGACTTCACTGAGAAACAGTTCTCGAGTGGGTTTCATTCCTAGAAAATAATCTGTCATTGAAGTCAATGAGAAGGTTCTTAAAACCACAGGAAAGGACAGCTGAACAAACATGGGCACCTAAAGACATATGCAGTGCTGGAAAGAAACTCTGAATGGGTCATAGGACTAGGAGACTTAAGCAAGATAGCCATGGAAGAGTCACAAAGTTCCTACTTTCAGACAGAAAGGTACTCTCAAGAAAAACAGAAGGAAGGAACAGAACATGTCCAGACATTGATGGGACTGATGCAAACCAGAGAAGAATTCAACAGCATAAAGCAGGAGTTTAGATTATGATAGACATAGAAGGTGAATGATACCTGAAACATCCTTTGCCCTCATTTTCAAGCTAACACCTATCTCCACTAGGCCATAAACAAAGACTGCTTCAGAGACAATTACAATGACAATTAATAATTAAATTTAATCATTAAGAGAAAAATAAAGAGAAGAGTCATAGCAGGTAGAAGATTTTGAAGTGTTCTATCAGAATATAAATACCACTCTGTCCTCCTAAATTGTATTACTCCTGTCAGAGATTTCTCAATCTGATTAAAGAAAAAAAACTAAATAAAACCAACCAAACAAACAACAAAAGAGGAAAGACTGACCACCACTTCAAATGGCAACTCTGTGTCTATATACTAATACACAAATGCCATGTGTTTCTCTACCACTCCAGAATCTCAGCTCCTTTTAAGAAAATACAAGTCTACAATCCTTGCTTAGGTGAAGACAATGCTTTACATGGGAGCTGAATGAAAAACAAAGCAGTCTTCTAGAGTCCTCTGGCAGACAACCGAAAAGTTTCTTCTGCTGCTAACGAGTAGTCCACATAGTTTTCTCTACTGTTATTAGGAAACCTGTAGCCAAGAAAACGGAATGAAAATTGAGCAAATTCCTGCCATGTTTGCACTGAAATCTCTCAGCAGTTCTGAAGGTAGGGACTGGCAACATTCCTTAGAAAGGAGACCCTCAAAAAGAAACCTCAATACCGGTTCTCAGTATCACTACTGTAACCAATGGGATACTGAAAAAAGAAAACAGGAAGGAATAAAATGTTTCTCCTTCTTCTGGAAAACGCATGCATTTCAGAATACTTTAAACTTTGCCTGTTATCTACTGAACAAATACAGGGAAACTTTAAACTTAGGGCTGGAAAAGAGAAATTACAATCTCCTTGCAACTCAGTAACATCCAAGGAGGCAGAATACAACAAGAGTTCCCACAATTTTTCTCCAGGGGTAATCATCAACAGTACAGTCCATTACTACATGTTGAACATCCCCCTATTCTAAACTCAAATGGACTTGCCTATAATGGCTTTATATTTTACGTGTGACTACCATTTAAAAAACACAGGAATCCCTGCAGATGGAAATCTCTAATCACTACATTTCTAGTCCTCCAAATCAGGAAAGAATTCCCATGCAACAGGACTACTTTGCTATTGTGAATTTCTGCATATTCTAACTGTAACTTTGAACCTTTATCATGGAAAAGTAAATTCAGAAAAGTTTTACAAATTCCACTTGTAAACTAGCTTAAACAACAAAAATAAGGTAATTTCCACGCTTCTAAATTTCAACAGTGCTGACATTTCAAGAAAAGCAAAGACACAAGTCATGTATATCAATGTATGTGATATATCCCAACCATTAGCACTGCTCCAGAATGGTAACAAATACAGCTTTAAAAAGACTCAAACATTCTAGTTCTAGGGACCTTTTTCACATTTTCCATTAAACAGTCTATACAACAAAGCATAAAATATGATGACACATTAGATACGCAAAACCGGACAAAACCCGTGTACTAGTATGAATCACTGTGTTCAAGAACGGCATTACCAGAAAGGCAACAGATAAATCACTCAAGAAATACCTTTCCAGAAAGACCATTTTGTTTTTATTGGAGAATAAAATAATAAAAATATTAAAAGGAAGCACTTTAAGAGCAGAATGACAGCCATATTTCTTCATAGTAACATCTGCTACGCTAAATGAGAGAAAAGCAGTATCTTACTGGACGTACGGAGTTAAAACCAAAATTATGAACAACTATCATACTTAAAAGCAATTAATTTCATTTAACTCTGTGTTTATCTTAAGTCTGACTGATAGTCAATGTAAGCATGACAGCACCAGAAGTTTCCATGTATGTGTATATATATATACACTCATAGATATATAGCTACATAATTAAACAGCGCAATTTCCATTAGACTGAGTTTGATTAGTGATAACTGTAACATCCAATTGTCATGTAATTCATTTGTTTTGTGCATTAATGGCGGGGATGGACAGAAGATTCCTTTAATGTAACACCAGCCACCTTTAATATAAAACTTCCAAAAATATCAAGTAAACGAAACAAACAAGAAAAAAATGCTTGTTGCTTACACAGACTTCAGCAGAGTCCATGAAATACGCACACTCAGACTAGTTATAGATACAACTCTAGGTTCACATATTAATCATCATCTCGCAACAGAAGTTGCCATATTTCCTACTCTATACACTTTTATCCCCCTTACACTTTTTTCACAAGTTTGGCGCTCTCATGCTTGTCTAACCTTTGGATAATGGTGTTTCTAACATCGTTAGGTTGACCTAATGTGCTTTCCAAAGACCCCAGATATGTGTATATTCTATGCCTTTACTTTTTCCTATAAAGTCAACATCTCTAATAAGAACCTCTTAAATAATGTCTGAAAGCCTTCTTCTTTTGCTTCAAATCAATATAAAGTTTATCAGCTTTTACTAGATCTGCTATCATCCCATCTGGTCTTGGGGCACCCTCTGAATCTATTTGTTACCACCATCCACATTAGGTTTTCTCCACACATGCGTGCACACTTGCACACTCTTAGGGTTTCTATCACATCATCGGTCCTAAAATGAACGCATCCCCAAATAATGGGGAAACGTAAAACCAGCTGGTAACTCAGTTCACCAGTTGTGGAATAGTGAAGCTTGGAATGGGGATGCTATCCAGTGTCACATTGGTCCTACTGCTGGAAACAGATTTCAGAAGCAAAAAAAGTGTGGGTATTGCATATGAAATCTGTCTTTTCTTAGCCACCTGTTCAACCAGCAAGCAGACAAGGTGCACACAGAAGACAGCAACTAGTCATCACCCTGAGACTTTTAGCTGTCTGCGCAAACCTCGCTATATTCTGTGGAGAGAGTTCAGGAAAAAAAGGAGTGTCTGCACTTCACCACCAAACATTTTAAAGGTAGAAGGGAAACAACGTGAGAGCAGTCATTAACCGGAAACAGTTTCTGAACATCAGAATTTCAGATTAATTATTCAAAACAACAAGCAATATTTTGTTCATGCAGTACTTCCACTCCAGAACCTGTAGTAATAAAACCCAAAACCCAATATCCCACACAGCAAGACAAAATCTGCAAGACGTATGTTCTGTATAATATACGTACTACGAAACCTCCAACTTACCCCTGACTTGAAAAACTCTACTTATGAGGAGTAATTTATTTCATTGATTTATCATTTTCTTCATTATCATCATGGTAATTTAGCAGAATTTAGCATACTATTGGTCTATGTCATCAGAATATATGCTTACGGCAATTTTGCAAGACTATAACAGCAGATTTATTTTTTTAAAATCGGTGAAACTGTAAAGGCTCAACAGTTAAAGATATTCGAATTTCAGGAGACTTTTTGCATTATAATTAAGAGCTTTACAATGTCAAAAAAAAAAAGTAAAAAGAAAAACAGCCCGTATATCAAAAAAATTACTCAAGGCTTTATGAACGTTGAAGATTTTTTTCAGCTGCAGCTGACAGATTCATCATCATCTTCGTCTCACAAATGTAAGAATGATCCCCCTCCCCAAATTAACCCCAGTCTCAAACCTTTAAAGTAGCATTTCGGAAGCAGACGAGACTCATTTTCTGGTGTGGGGGGAAAGAGTACGGGCTAGGCCGGGGCCTGGGAGCAGAGGAAGGGCAGGGAAAGGCAGCGGGGAGGCGGCACAGCAATGCTGGCTTCCCCTCCTCACCCAGCGCTACCCTTGCCCGGCCGCCCACCGCCCCACCGCCCCTCCGGGAGAGGATTCCTCCCGCTGCCCAGCCGGCCCTGCTGCACCAAGCCCGGGCTGCTCTCGGCGCTCTGCCCCTACAAAGAAAACACTGCCCTTCCAAAGCCTCAGATAATTAAAAGAAAGAAAGAAAAGGAGTAAGAAATCAAATAGCCCTCACTAACCCCTCCCTCAAAAGCAGGTCTCTTTGCACCAGATCAAACCACCCCCTACGG